>OU426989.1:89550310-89714761 GCA_911387755.1 Chrysotoxum bicinctum | reverse complement strand
GAAAATGGGTTGAAAGTGGGTTGAAAAAGGGTTGAAAATAGGTTGAAAATAGGTTGAAAATGGGTTGAAAATGGGTTGAAAATGGGTTGAAAGTGGGTTGAAAATGGGTTGAAAATGGGTTGAAATTGGGTTGAAAATGGGTTGAAAGTGGGTTGAAAATGGGTTGAAACTGGGTTGAAAATGGGTTGAAAGTGGGTTGAAAATGGGTTGAAAGTGGGTTGAAAATGTGTTGAAAATGGGTTGAAATTGGGTTGAAAATGGGTTGAAAGTGGGTTGAAAATGGGTTGAAACTGGGTTGAAATTGGGTTGAAATTAGGTTGAAAATGGGTTGAAAATGGGTTGAAACTGGGTTGAAAATTGGTTGAAACAGTATTGAAAATGAGTTAAAACTGGGCTCAAATGGTTTAAAAAGGGTTGAAAATGGGTTGAAAATAGGTTGAAATTGGGTTGAAAATGGGTTGAAAATGGGTTGAAAGTGGGTTGAAAATGGGTTGAAAATGGGTTGGAATTGGGTTGAAAATGCGTTGAAAATGGGTTGAATCTGGGTTGAATATGGGTTGAAAGTGGGTTGAAAATGGGTTAAAAATTGGTTGAAACTGGGTTGAAATTGAGTTGAAAATGGGTTGAAAATGGGTTGAAAGTGGGTTGAAAATGGATTGAAAATGAGTTGAAAGTGGGTTGAAAATGGGTTGAAAATAAGTTGAAAATGAGTTGAAAGTGGGTTGAAAATGGGTTGAAACAGGGTTGAAACTGTGTTGAAACTGGGTTGAAAGTGGGTTGTAATTGGGTTGAAAATGGGTTGAAAGTGGGTTGAAAATGGGTTGAAAGTGGGTTGAAATAGGTTGGAAGTAGGTTGAAAATGGGTTGAAAGTGGGTTGAGAATGGGTTGCAAGTGGGTTGAAATTGGGTTGAAAATTGGTTGAAAATGGGTTGAAAGTGGTTTGAAAATGGGTTAAAAATTGGTTGAAACTGGGTTGAAGTTGAGTTGAAAATGGGTTGAAACTGGGTTGAAAATAGGTTGAAAATGGGTTTAAAGTGGGTTTAAAGCTGGCTGGAATTGCGGTAAATACAGTTGTTTTCTTATTTTTGTTTTTGCCATTCTACAGCCGGAGTTTTTACTTTTCATATGATACCAATTTTGTTACATTTGAGAAACATTTATTTTTCAATAAAGTTCCCCTAGATTTGCAAAATAACTCACTGTGCGCTGGTAGCTTGTTAACCTGGATTTATTAATCAATTTTGATCAATCAAATAACAAACCCCTTTCTGGAAACTTTCTCGAAAAAGAAACAAATTAAACTCACTTTTTCTATGTTTTCTTACCATATCTTCGGGAAAACTGTTAATTTTATGTAAATAACTAAAATTAATTTTTGATTGAAGAAACTTTTCTATTTAAAGGTCACGATATGGATAGCTATTTCTTATGTACCAGGCGCATTTATTACTCCACAAAGGACTTTGCTTTGGATGGGTTCAGCACTTGATTTCTGTGTACAGCCCCATAGTTGGAAACCATACGTGCAAATGGATTTCAGCACTTGCTTGTATAACATTATTTTGTTCTGAATAAAAAGAACAGAATTCTGTCCTAGTAACCAGTACGTTTGCCTGTACTTTAAGTTCAGTTCTTCTCTTTTCTTTTTGATGCGCTCTTTCCATTTTTAGCTTTGCATCCAAAGTCATTCCAAGGTATTTGGCAGTATTGGCGTAAGGTACAGCTTTTGAAACATTATTTAGTTCTTGTTTGTATAGTTTATATGCGTCGATTTTGTTTCGTTTAATTTGATACGTCATCGTTGCGTCCAATTTCTAACTTCATCGAATAAATTTTGCAGTTTTTCTGGAGCTTTCGTAGCGGATTTTTCAGGCACTAATATTGCAATATCGTTAACAAAGGTAGCCATGATATCGTTGATGAATGATTACCACTGGAGTATCCCTAGTATATAGATTTGGTCCTAGGACATTTCTTGGGGAACACCGGCTTCAATTTTTCTTAGTTCCGAGTAATTTTGGCAGTACCGGACCCTATAATGTAGGCTCTTAGCCTAGGATTTCAGTATTTCGTAGTACTGCCTCGAAGGGTCCCTATGCATTTTGTACTCAAGTTCCAAATGACAAACCTTATCTAAGGCTTGAGCCACATCTAAGAATTGAGCTGAATATATGTACTTATTTTTCTTCAAGTGCTATTTCTACAGAATTCGTTATTCGATGCACTTGGTCTATTGTGGAATGTTTATTTCTAAATTCAAACTGATAGTTTGGGATAAGTCTTCTTTCTTATTTTATTTTGCTAAGCGTTTTCAGGTTCAGTTTCTCGAAAACCCAGTGAAATATTATTTGTTTTGTCTTGCCATCAAGCATTTATCATTTTAATCAGAAATCTGACGAAAAAAAATGCATTCCCTGATGAAAAGCGAAAAGGAAATCACGCCAAGAAATCATCATTTTAGGCTTTATTAATTTTCGTTAAAAATTGAATAAAGTAATTATTTTTGTACGTAAAAATATAACAACGGGACTATAACTGTGTTCTGGTTTTATTTACCTTTCACAAATCTTTCTATGACATTTTCGAACTATATCCAATTCCGCACCAGAAAGGCTAATAGCATTCTGGTAGAGTGGTAGTAGCCATTCTTCCACTGCTATGTGCAAAAAAAGACCGTGTACTGATAATTTTGATCAAATTCTTAATTTATAGACCAACCAAAAACAAACTATAAAATTGTCAATTCATTGATAAGCAAAATACTGATTGTATTTTAAAGTACATATACATAGGTACTAATTTCTTTTTCATTAATTTTAGAACAAATCAGGTTTTCTTTAAATTGCGCTTACTTACTCCGAGTTATTATTAAGTTTATTAACATCGTCAATCAGTCAATCATCACGGGAAATACCCCGCGACTAGACTTCAATAAATAATTTGTTTAGAACTTAAAGCCTTATCGATATTATATAATTGAACAGTAATAAATTTTAATCACTGGCCCATGGCGGTCTTTGACGCCAGTTTGTTCTCTTGAAATGGCCCAATATCAGCAGCATATGCCATTAAAGCTGGAATATTACTTTGTTCGAAATTGCCAGTGAATGTATGAGCGTAAGGACCTGAGCTAAATATTGCGACATCATCACCACCATGAGTCTCAGAATCAAGTGGAGCTGTTGCCATGTATGAGTACTTTGGATTTTTTAAATCGTCTAGCGAAACATCTCGGCGACCTTTTTTTTTCGAAAACGTATTGTAGTATCCAGGACCATTGGCGTATGACAAAATTGTGTAGGGAAGATTATCGTCAGCCTTTCTATCGGAAACTCCAAGAATGTCTTGAGTCCGGAGCTGTAAGTAAAGAGATTATATAAGACAAAAAGTTGTTTGACTAAAACATTATAACCTACCGGATACCCGTTGATTGTCATTGTGTGCGAATGATCAGATGTCACAACAATCAAAGTATCTTTTTCAGAAGTCATATTTCTTGCCATTTCTACGGCATTTGCAAATTCTTGTGTGTCTTCCAGTGCCTTACGAGCCCAGTTTTCATGATGAGCCATGTCAATTTTAGCACCCTCAACAAATAAAAAGTAGCCCTTTTTGTTCTTTTTCAGCACTTTAATAGCGGCTTCGGTCATTTCGGTAAGGGAAGGATCTGACTTTTCTAGACCTTTTCTTGCCAAATCACCATGGTATGGGCAATGATTTGAGCTAAATAGTCCCAAAAGATAGTCGGTTTTACTCAGATCAAGTTCCTTCAAGCCTTTGCGGCTCCATACATATGATGCATCAGCATCTTGTATTTTCTTATCAGCGATCCATTCTTGAATCAAATCTCGTCCATCGGTCCGTTTGCCTGCCAGCCCTTCTTCATCGTTTTGTTTTATTCCTCTGAACTCTCTTCGGCCACCACCCATTATTACTTTCAGATTCCTGCCAACCGGCGTATGAACTAATTGCCGAGCTATGTCCAAATTATCGACAGCACTGCACTTGGCAGCAATGATGTCGGTATCACTCTCCCAGTTGCGGTCGGCAGTATGAGCATAGACTCCCGCTGGGGAGGCATGCGTTACCCGAGCTGTTGTGACCAAACCAGTTGATTTACCTGCATCTTGAGCCCATTTTGCTATACTCTCTGTATGTGTGGAGGGATCTTGAGCTTTTATACAATCCTTGCGTTGAACTTGTGCATTTACACCGATAGTACCGTAGTTACCCTTTACACCTGTTAAATATGCAGTTGCACTGCATGCAGAATCAGCAACTTGCTTGTTTACGCAGTAAGTCTTTGACAAGCCTAGGTATGGGAATTTCTCAAAGGAGATTTGCTTTGAGCTATCGCCCATAAAAGCTCTTGTAGCGGTAACAGTGTGAACGGACATGCCATCGCCAAGAAACATTATAATATTCTTAGCACGATTTTTGTTGGGTACAACATTTTTTAATTTATCAGCTAAGATCGATTGGGCTTTATCGACCCAAAATTTTGTACTCAATTCTTCAGTGTTTTTAATTTCGGTCCTTGGCGCTAACCTCGGATGCACTTAAAAATAGAGAAAAAATAAAAATTAAATTATCAGACAGATTTAAAATTGTAACAAAAGAAAATGTTTATGAAGATAAAACCCGTTTTTCAATTAGGTTAACAGATATTACGAGTTGTTATTCCACAGATATCGAAAACAGAGGTTTTTTATTAAATGAATCCCAGTCCAACCAACGCACCGGGGCAGGGGGATCAAAGATAATAACTAGTTTTATCATTTATGTCGTTTAAATTATTCAAATTCGAGCTTAAATGACTTCATAAAACTGCAAGCCATATGACTATTTTTTAAGAAGTTTCTCCCAATATAGGCAAAGGCCTCTTAACACACAATTGTTTTTGAATTTGAGGAAGAAGATATAAGGAGAAGTACCAAAATTAAGTTCGAACCAAATGTGTACCAAATCTGGAAATGATGAAAAATTTTAATTTAATTTTGAAAAACAATTATAAAAATACGATATTATAAAAATATAGATTTTACAAAAACATGACATTAATTATTTTTTTATAAAACTTAAGTTAAAATGTTATATCTATAAGTGGATGCCGTCTCGATGAATTTGTATAGAGCAACCCAGTTATCACCATTCGAATTCAACATATCGTATCTCGCTCTGCAAATCAGGGATATCGCATTTATGCTACTAATGCTACTAATGTCAGATTATTGCAACTCTTAATAAAGTTGTTGCTTCAAAACTTCTAACTATACTTTATCCAACAAAAATATGCAGTACACGTCTTATGGGAGACCTTTTTCAAAATTAGTAGCGTGCTATAGTTTTGCACCATACTAAATTGAAAGAACTCCTCCATAAAAAAAGTGTTTGCGCGACCGTAAATTTTCGATTGCATCTGACGCAGACCCGACGTCCTATTGGCCGCACATCTGAGAGTGCCAGCGTGCAACGTGCACTGGATTGCTGTGTCCTATGGCTGTTGGTGATATTCAATTTCAACCCCCATTAATTATTGATGTGCATTCAGAGTTACTCTTGTTCATTTGGTAACTTGTTCAATTTTTGTCCTTGGGTTTCTGTTGAGGTGCTTTTAATTTTAGAGCTTTAAAAAAAAGGGTTAATTTAAAATCAACATTACGACAACCCTGTGAGAGCTTTAATGAAGGAAGATTTATGCAATCCACTGAAGCCAGAATGCGAGGCAAAAGTCCTATTTTGCCCACACTGCATATTTTTGTTGGACAGAATATAGCAGAAAGTCCTATCCAATCTCTTACCCATTCTAATTTACTATTGATCGTATCTAATGAGTGGAAGTCTTTGTTAGAGGTATTTTGATACTTTGAGTATGTAATAAAAGACTAACTTTAATGCAAAATCAAAAAGATTTGACAAACCAGTTTTTGAGCTTAGTACAAAATTGGGAGTTGTGAGAGTAACACGAAAAAGTTAAAAAAAAAAACGAAGAAGTTTCTCAACATTATCTTAGACTTTCAAGTTCCAAGTTTTGCAGAGATGTCCATTTTATTTATTATTAGTTGTTAACTATGTAGGGTTTCCGCCAATACTACAATATCATCCGCGTATAGTAGTACCTTTATTTAGCATTTAGCTTAATACAAGCGTGAAAGTCAAAAGAATTTTGCATAATGTTGGAGGTACGAAGCATGCGTGTCAATGGTTCGTTACTACCATAATTAGTTCGGTGAAAATTGACATCAAAGAGAGACACCAATCTAAGATTTCTAGGATTAGTATGCAATGAAATTTTTTGGAGAAGCGTAGGACAATCAATATTACCGGCTAAAATTTGATGAATGAATACAATGTCGGCTACTTTGCGACGTTTATCAAGAGGTTGCAGATTAATAAGTTGAAGATGATCATCATAGGGTGGGAAGTGAAACGAATCAAGCCAGGGAAGCCCGCGAAGTGCAAATCGAAGGAATCTTCGTTGAACGGCTTCGATACGAAGAGAATGGGTAATATAACAGGGTGACCAAACCTGGCTGGCATATTCAAGAAGGGGCCTAACAAATGTGAGGTAAAGAGATTTTGTAACGTAGGGGTCTGAAAATTCTTTTGACCAGCGCTTAACGAAACCAAGTGCAGAGTTAGCTCTATTAATAGATGTGGTAATGTGAGATCTAAAATTAAGTTCCTTATCACAAAGAATACCTAAATCACATAGTGAGTCAACTACTGTGACTGCCTCATTGTTAATAAAGTATGTTCGAGGAGGGAGAGGTGAGCGTTTACGGGAGTACGTTATAGCTTGACACTTACTAACATCAAGTTCAAGAAACTTCTTTTGGCACCAGATAGAAAATCTGTTTAAATCTTGCTGAAGAAGAATGGAATCGGAAGGAGAGGAAATGTTTCTATAAATTTTTGTATCACCTGCATAAACAGAAATCGGCGGTCAGCCATCAGACGAATAGGGGGAACAACATGTAGCATACGAAAACAGGTTGGCGACAGGTTAATTCCCTGTCCCGTAAAACTAAAAGAATTGCGAGACCGACAACAAGCCTCGGAAACGGACTGATCTCACGACGACAACACACGCAAAGAAAAAGGAAAAACGATTTACGAATTTTCTTATGGAACGTACGATCGCTCTATAGAGCTCGAGCTGCTCAGCAGCTAGCCGATGCCCTGTCAAAGTATAAAGCTGACATAATAGCTCTTCAAGAAATCAGATGGACAGGGAATGGTGTTTTACAGAAGAAAGAATATGACATATACTACAGCTGTCATACAAAACACCATGTGCTCGGGGTAGGCTTCCTAGTCAGCGAAAAAATGAAGTCTACTATCATCGGCTTTAACGCTATAAGCGAACGGCTATGCACCCTTCGCGTGCGAGGCAAATTTACGAACATCAGCCTCATTAACGTTCACGGACCTACGGAGGAGTCCTCAGACGAAGAAAAAGAGACTTACTACGAACAAGTCGAGAGGGCCCTCAATGCCTGTCCAAGGTATGATGTTAAAATCATCCTTGGGGATTTGAACGCAAAAATAGGTCGGGAGCCGGTATTCAGGCATTACGCAGGCACCCATAGTTTGCATGAGAACACTAATGACAATGGACTTCGAGTCTTAGAATTGGCAGCATCGAAAAACATGGTCGTTGCGAGTACCAGGTTCCCACGTAAAGATATCTACAAAGCCACCTGGGTATCACCTGATGGAGTCACTCGTAACCAAATAGACCACGTGTTGATAGACCGTCGCCACTACTCGAACTTGATGACGGTACGAACGTACCGAGGTGCCAATATCGACTCGGATCACTATCTTGTTGGTATGGTTTTCCGAGGGCGGATTGCCTTGCGAAGACGCATTGCATCCGCCGATCAGGTTCGAATCAACACGGCTGCCCTGCGCAATGAAAACACCAGTAACACCTTTGGTAATGCGTTAGGACTCGCCCTAGAAACACCTGACTTAGGGAGAGTAAGTCCTGGAGCCAGTATGCTGGGCGTAAATGAAAAGTGGACACGTCTTAAAAATACTGTCATTAGTACTGTCAACTCCATCTTAGGCAGCAGTCGTAAAAATCGGAACGACTGGTTTGATGATGAATGCAAGCTAGCGACTGAACGTAAGAATGTCTAAATGTGAGAAATGTTCTGAAATCTGCGACTTTATGATTGATTCAATCATGTGCCATGGTAACTGCCATAAAACATTCCACGTTCAGTGCATTGGAGCACCTTCTAGTTCAATTAAACTTTTTAACAAATCGAAACCGTTTTATTTCTTCTGCGATAATTGTGATCCTTTTGCCCAATCTAACATTATACGTGACGTTCTTTCTAACTCAAAGATGATTGATAGATTACAGAACCAACTGCTCTATTTGAACGATAAAATTGAAAATATCTCTAATATACCAATCTTAAAACGTCAACAAACAAGAAGTGCATTAAAATCTCAAAGTGCCCCTGTCGATAATAAATCCTTTAAACGCAAAAGTGAAGAACTAGATTTGACATTACCAATCCCTTCGAAAAAACAATCCCCTTACTTGCCCCCTGAATCTCCTCAACAACATCCTTCTAAGCTTTCTCAACCATCAGATACACATGCTCAACTTTCCGCTACACCGACCCAAACTCTATCTATTCCTCCAATCCAGCCTGCATCAACTATACCTCCATCTAAACAGCCTTCAGCTTCTACATCAAATCTCTTTCAACAATCATCTGAACAACCTCCATCTTCAACATCGATTGATGCTCAAATTTCTGTCCCTGCATCAACTCAATATCCATCCGAACAACCTACAACTTCAAATTCAAATCATGTTCAACTACCTGTTACATCGAACCAAACTTCATTAACGCCACCTTCAGCTTCAACAAAAATTCCTCCCGTCAACCCATTCCGAAATTCGCCCCCGCTCATCGTGGATAACTTAACATCGCCTATTGACTGTGGATTAAAAATTGTAGAAGGACAAAAAACTCTCTTCATCTCGAAGCTTGAACCCTCCACGAATGCTCTCGATGTTAAAAACTTTATTAAACAGAAAATTGGGACGCTACGTTTAACGCACGTAGAGAAAATGATTCATCGTAATTTTGCAAAATACTCTTCGTTCAAGATTAAAGTTCCAGATTCTATATTTTATCTTCTTAACTCATCGTCGTTTTGGCCAAAAGGAATTATTTTGCATGAGTTTCAAAAGAGGACGTCACCAAATAATCATAACCATTTTCAACAACACCTGACAACGCCATACCTCAAACAGAGCAGCTTCAACCAGTATTAATTTACTACCAAAATGTAAACGGCCTTCGGACAAAGACCAATAAGGTCTACAAGAATATAAACAACATTCCCCACGATGTACTTGTTCTCACCGAAACTTGGCTAAACTCCTCTTTTGTGGATACAGAAATTTTTAACTCCAGCTTTCAAATTTACCGTCGTGATCGTCATCATGATCCCACCGCTACTGTTGGTGGTGGTTTGTTAATTGCTGTTCGTAACCACTTTATCTGTAGTCTTGTCGATGATTTTTTGGATACCGATGTTGAAGTTCTGTGTGTGAAAATAAAAATCCTGTCTGGTCATATATATGTGGTTGCCTGTTACATCCCACCCTCTTCGAACAATGATGTTTATAATAAACTATTTGAATGTTTGGAAACTATTCATGAACAAATTGATGACGCAGATGAACTATTAATAATCGGAGATTTTAATCTACCTCACCTGAAATGGTCAAAATCTACTCATTGCGATGCCTTTCTACCTGTTGACGAATCGAACAACAATGAGTTTCTTGTTATTGACGGAATGGCTTCTTTTGGTCTTGATCAATTAAACGGAGTTAGTAACCAATTTGGCAGAACTTTGGACCTTATATATTTCTCTGATGTCTCCAACTCTGATGCTGCAGTATTATTGAGTGAAACAACACTTGTAGAAGAAGATCGCCACCATCCTGCATTAACTATTTCTCTCAACTTAAGTATTTATCATTCATCTAATATTTGTAAGGATAAGCATGAATTCAATTTTAAAAAATGTAATTTTACTCAATTGTTTAATTTACTTAATGACATTAACTGGGATTCTGTTTTCTTCAATGTTAATTTTGACGATATGATTGAACATTTTTATGAAATATTATTTGTCTGCTTTTTAGAAACCGTTCCTTTGCGCAAAAAACGTGTATTTAATAGCAGCCCGCCATGGTTTGATCTGCATATAAAAACGCTTAAAAACAAAAGAAACAAGGCTTGGATAAAATTCAATCTATCAAGAACTGATGAAGCCCTTAATAGTTACATTAATTTAAGGGATGAATTTGTAAACTATTCTAACTTTCTCTATACAAGCTTTATATCTAAAACAGAAAATGAACTTAAATCTAATCCACGTAACTTCTGGAATTATGTTAATTCCAAAAGAAAATTTGACGGTTACCCAGCACATATGAGTTATAATAATTCAACTAGCCATTCCCCAGAGGTTATAGCCAACATGTTTGCCGATTTCTTTCAAGGTGCCTTCGAAAATGCTTCTACAAATGACTCGAATATAACTTATCCAATTGATGAGTTCTCACACCTTGGGTCTTGTGAATAAAAAAAAAGTTAAAGCTTTTTTTGGAGGAAGCTAAAGCCAACTAGTCATAGCTTTAACTAGCAGCTAAAGCTAGACAGTACTAGCTTAAGCTTTGTTTTATGTGAATAAAAAAATGATAACGCTAAATAGCTTATGCTGGAAAATTCTAGCTTAAGCTTCGTAATTTAAGGTGTTCGTTTTTTTATTCACATGTTTCGGCTAGTTAGCTTTAGCTAAAACTGGTACATGTATGACCGAAAGGAAAGTTTTTTTGCCTCAATTTGTTATCTGTTCTACAGGGCAAGTATTGGTTTCGGCTAAAAAATGTTTTTAACATTTCGTATGTCAGTTTCTGGGTCTATTGGTTCACAGTCCTATTTTTGAGGTTTCCCTTATGTTTAATTAACAACTCGCACAAGTTAATACTGAAAATAAGACCTAGTCAAAGCTTTCTAGACAGGTCGAAAAAATCTTGAAATTTTTGTAGCTTTAACTATAATATTCTAGTTTAAGCTATTTTTATTCACACAAATTGAAGCTTAAGCTAGGAAAACAAGCTAAAGCTAAATGAATTTAGCTTTGGCTATTTTAAAATAGCTATTACTAGAAAACATCTTTAACTAGCTAGCTTAAGCTTATTTTTATTCACTAAAAATCAAGCTTTTACTTAAAAATCCAAGTTTTAGCTTTAGCTTTTTTTTTATTCACAAGGCCCCTTAACTCGATAAATTTTGCAATTTCTGAAGCAACTATTCTTGACTATATCGAAAAGTTAGACGAGTGTTTTAGTCCCGGCCCTGATGGCTTGCCGTCTTTTATTTTGAAAAAATGTGCAATATATATGTCATATCCGTTATTTTTGCTTTTCAACATGTCAATCAGTAGTTCAACGTTTCCCGCTATTTGGAAAAATGCATTTCTTACTCCCATTCATAAGAAAGGTCAAAAAAAATTAGTAACAAACTACAGACCTATTGCTAAGCTTTCTGTCATTCCTAAATTGTTCGAATCCATTATCTGTGATGTTCTATCGTTTCACTGTACCTCTGTTATATGTGAAAACCAGCATGGTTTTGTGAAAAAAAAATCTACGGTCACACATTTACTACAGTTTACAACGTTCTGCTTAGATGCCTTTGAAAAGTATAAGCAAGTAGATTGTGTTTTTACTGACTTCAGTAAAGCTTTCGACAAACTTAATCATGAAATATTACTTATGAAACTAAGCAGCATTGGACTTAACAATCGCTTTATTATATGGATTTCTTCGTATCTCAAAAATAGATTTTATAGTGTCGTGTTTAAAAATGAACGTTCTAAATGGTTTCTTGTAAATTCGGGTGTACCACAAGGTAGTCATCTTGGTCCTTTATTGTTTGTCTTATTTATTAACGATCTTCCTTCTGTTTTGAGTAACTCTATGTCTTTATTTTATGCCGATGACGTGAAAATATTTCGAAAAATTGACTCAGTAGCTGACTGTGAACTTTTACAGAAAGATCTTCAAAAATTCTGGGAATGGTGCAATACTAATCGTCTGTCTTTAAATATTGACAAGTGTAAAACCATGCGTTTTACACGCAAACACAATGTTCTGTCATATACTTATATGTTGAACACGTCTCATTTGTGTAGTCTGTCAAGTTTTGCTGACCTCGGTGTGGTATTGCACTCAAAACTTTCATTCACGGACCATTACAATTGCATTATAAAAAAAGCTAATAAGATGCTTGGTTTCATTAAAAGGTTTGCTCGTGACTTTCGTGATCCTTATGTTCTTAAAATTCTGTATGTTTCATTTGTTAGGTCTATTCTGGAATATGGTTGCATTGTATGGGCTCCATATTACGCGGTTCATGTCAACAGAATAGAGTGTATTCAAAGAAGATTTATGAGATTTTGTTTACGTTTTCTTCCTTGGTCTAGTACTATTGATTTGCCACCTTATACACATAGACTTCAACTAATAAATCTTCCATCCCTTCTAAGTCATCGTGAGTACTTACAGTTCTGTTTTATTATGGGGATTGTTAATGGAACAGTTACAGCTCCATCGGTTCTTTGTAGATTGAATTTTAGTGTTAGTCGTTCTAGCTTAAGAAGGCAATTGCCTCTTTGTAATATTTTCAGTAGATCTAACTACGGCGCCAATAGTCCTCTCAATCTCTTAATATATGTCTTCAATAAAAACTATTTTCTTATTCATTCAATTAATGACAACGTAAAATCACACAGTTTTAAGAATATGTTCTTCATCTTTAACAATTAAATTTAAAGTATAGATTTAAGTATTTTTAGTTTTTTATTATGTAAATAGTATCATATAATTTAAGATTGTTGCGTTAGTATTTAACGTGTTGAATAAAATGAGAATGTTGCGTACCGAGCAATGCAACAATCTCATAGAACGCGGGCACGCGAAGAGGAATATAAAGAGCTCAGAAGAACAGAAAAACGGCTTCACAGACAAAAGAAATCAGCCTGGGAGAAGAACCTAATCTGTGAAATAGAAAACAGCCGAGTGCGAGGTCCGCACCAGGCGCGGAAGTTCTACCAATCCGTCCGAAACATGACGCAGTACACACCACGCTGCACATACTGCAAGGACGGAGAGGGAAATGTGATCACCGATCCTGAAAGCATACTGGAGCGATGGGAAGTGTACTTCAATGAATTGCTAAATGGTCAGCTCACTGCAGAAGTGGAGGCTCCACTACTTCAAGAAGAATACCCTATGTTGCCGCCACCAAGCATAGAAGAGGTTGAGAAGGCTATAGGCCGGCTTAAACAGAACAAATCCCCGGGAGCCGATGGCATACCAGCCGAAATATTTCATCACGGCGGGCCAGCCTTACGTCAAGCAATTCATGATATTATAGTGCACGTATGGGAGCAGGAAGAAATGTCAGAAGACTGGCGAAAAGGCATAATATGCCCCATACATAAGAAGGGAGATGTCACAACGTGCATCAATTATAGAGGTATCACGTTGTTGAGTACCGCCTATAAGATACTCTCCTCAATCCTACAAGACCGGATAACCCCATACGCTAAAACCGTCATCGGACAATATCAGTGTGGTTTCATTCCAGGCAAATCAACAACTGATCAGATCTTTACCCTTAGGCAGGCGATGGAAAAATGTCTAGAATTTAACATCCCAACATACATACCATCTGTTTATAGACTTTAAGGCCGCCTATGATAGCATAGCCAGGGTAGAACTTTACAAAGCCATGAGAGAATTCGGCATCCCAAATAAATTGACACGACTATGTAGGTTGACCATGACCAACGTAACAAGCCAAGTAAAAATAGCCGGATTGCTATCCAGACCAATCAACATCTTTGATGGACTCCGACAAGGGGACGGTTTGGCCTGCCTCCTCTTCAACCTGGCGTTGGAGAAAGCAATCCGTGACTCTGGCACGGCAACAAGAGGGACCATCGTCAACAGGTCCAGCCAGTTACTGGCTTACGCAGACGACATTGACATCATCGGAAGAACCGAACAAGCTGTACACGATTCCTTCATCCAGATCGAGCAGGCGGCACAAAATCTGGGGCTGTACATTAGTGAAGGTAAAACAAAGTACATGGTGGCGTCTAATGCGAGAGGAACAGTTGGTCAAACAATCAAGGTAGCGGAGCACGAATTTGAAGTGGTGCAATCCTTTAAATACCTTGGGTCAATAGTAGCAGCCGATAACAATATAGAAGAAGAAATACGCGGGCGGCTTCTCAAATCCAACAGAGCCTACTATAGTCTGTCAAAGCTTTTCAAGAGGCCAGGACCGGAACCCGGTTGTCGAGCCGATGATGATGATGATGATAAACAGAAATCATGATGACGCAGTCTACATCATTAATGGTCAAAATGAAAATCAGAGGGCCGAAATGGCTTCCCTGCGGAACGCCAGAGGTTGCAAGCATGGGATTTGATTCGATACCTCTAAAAAGGATTGTATACTGTCTATCGCTCAGATATGATTGGATCCATGCAATGAAGGAGGGAGGAAAGCCAAGTACAATCGACTCCCTCTAAGTCGAACTTTCACGGGATATCAAAACTAGTTCGAGTTAGAGGGAGTTTTAGAAAAATTCGAGTTAGAGAGAGTTTTTTTTAAGATTTATTGAATTAAATAACAAATAAAATAAATCAAATAAATAAAGCTAAGCTTCTTGCTTTTATCGCTCATTAATTCATTATTATGTATTATTAAAAAATATTTTTTCAACTTAATTATTTAAAAAAATTTGTAATTGTAATTTGTAATGTATTGCAATGGGAATCTCACCGCCACGTTCCCCTTTTCTTTTCCAATACACAGACCCACAATGATTTAAGAGAACTTTGAGTTTGAAGAGAATAAGGGAATGAGAAATTTTATCAAAGGCTTTGCTGAGATCAGTAGCGATGACGTCAACTTCTTTCCCAGCCTCCATGGCGCATATAGTACCAGAGACAAAATCAACTAGGTTTGTAGTAGTTGATCTACCGGTAAGAAAACCATGTTGATTGGGGGAAAAAATTTGTTTACAGTGGAAAAGCATAGTGCCATAGACTATGCTTTCAAAAAGTTTAGGAATACACGATAGCTTAGCTATGGGGCGGTAGTTAGATATTTCTTTTTTAGGGCCTTTTTTATGCATCGGGATAATGTAGGAATATTTCCAACGAGAAGGAAATATCCCTTGTGAGATTGAGAGCTGAAAAAGAGTGGTCATTGGCTCAATTAAAGTTGACGAGCATTTTTTTAATATTATGGAAGGTAAGCCATCAGGACCACCAGTATATTTAACCTTGAGTTTATTAATCTTATCTTCAACGATAGAAGAGGGAATGACGATTGAAGACAGTGAAGTTTGGGAGCAGGTGTCTAAAAAGGAAAGTAATCCAAGTCTGGTAGGGAAATCAGAAAATGATTGACTGAAAAATTGGGCATAAAGGTTAGCGATAATTAAAGGATCGTCTGAACTGGTATTCAAATAAGTAAGCGTAGAAGGGTAGTTATCAGACTTTCTTTTGGCATTAATGAAATTAAAAAAACTTTTTGGGTCAGATAAAATGTTAGATTGAACTTGACTAAGGTATTTATGGTATGGACTTACAGAGTTCAGAGAAATTATGGTTCGCCTTCGCACTATGAAAGGTAGAGAAATCATAGCCAGTACGAGATTGCAAGAACTTACGCCAAAGTTTGTTTCTTTTATTTCAAAGAGATTTCAATTCATTGTTATACCATGGCGGGCTTGAAGAAATGTGTTTTTGGGGAGAAATAGGGACTGATTAGCGGAGGCAACAAAATATTAGAGAGTAGAAATAGTGAAGAGCAGAATTGATGTCGTGACTTTCAAAGATAATATCAAAATAAACGGCACGTAATAAGTTATAAAGTTTGGGGAAATTTGCATGAAAATTAAAAGCCATTACTTTTTCCGGAGCAGTGGCGATATGGGAAGAGTCATAAGAAAAAGAAAAGAAAATAGGAGGATGGTATGGGTCTAGAGTAGAAAGAAGATTATTACTCGTTGATACTACACAATTGTCCACACCAGAGGAGAAGATAAGATCTAGTTGACGGTCTAAATTATTTTTGACACCACTCATTTGGTAAAGATCTGAGTCAGAGAGACAATCAGTGAATAAGATTTCCTTATCAGTGATGGCATTAGAACTCGTATAGTGTGATTCATCATCAGAGAGAGTCCATTGGAGATTCGGAAAGTTGAAATCATCTAAAATTAAAACCAAGTCAGATGGTTCAGCTGCTTCAAAGATAGAATCTCTAGCATCAACTGCGAGCTGATAACATTGAATAGACTGACAAGGTTTAATATAACAGCAAGCTGTATAAAAGGTTACTTTGGCGATTGTTGATTTCATCAGACATACTCAAAGGATGAGGAATCAGATATTTTAAAAAGAGTCAAATCAAATCGATTTTGAACTGCTAATAGAACACCGCGTCCAACGGATACATCATCGTGCAAAGAGCCGTCTACTCGAAAGACGTTGAAGTCAGAGTTAAAGAGCTCACCATTGCTAATACTGGGTAAAAGGTTAGTTTCAGTTAGTGCAAAAATGTCATAGGGTAAAGTTAGTGAATTAAGGTAGACTGCAGAAGTTTTGGTACGAAGCCCCCTGACATTTTGGTAATAAAGGGACAAGCATTTTGGAGGATAATTAAAGGAGATTGGAGGTTTAGGAACGAAAAAAACTATTATATTAAAGTTGGACCTACTCCTTCCTCTGTAAATGAGTAATACGTTTGGAGTTTACATAAGAGGCGAAGATTCGTGAAAACGAACGAATATTTGCCTAAGTTCAACGGGGTTAGTTGGGAGACCTTCTTGCTGTATAGATACCATGAGATTAGTTCTAGATAGTAACGCCGTCTACACAAAAAGAGTCTTGTTTGTCATGAAGGTATGCAAGATAAAGGCGAATAACTTGTTCTGCAATTCTTATACCTGCAGGTAGATTTGCCGATTATATTATCTATAAATAATGCGAAAAAGTGTGGCAGTAAAACCAGCCTTGCTTCATCCCAGACTTGGTTTCAAACCAGTCGAAAACATTTCTACCGTCCATACTCTTTGGCGTGTATTTGTATATACTACATACTTTTGAAAACTTTGAGTATTTTTGTTGACATTCTCATTTTTTGTGACAATTTATAAAAAAGGACTTTTAGGTATATAGAGTCAAATGCAGCTCTAAAATCTACAAGCAAATAAGTAAAGAGGAAGTGAATAAAACGCTTATCCTCAATTTTATATTTTTTGTTCTCTCTTTTCAATTTCGAAGATAGTGATTATGATTTCCATAAATTCAATGATATTCGATGTCAAAATCAATGCCTTTATGTCATATTTCTGATATTTTTCTACAACTGAATAAAGCACCATCTAAACTCTCAGCATTTCAACAATTTAAATTCACTTTTTGTTCACTCCGATTGCTGATCTAAATTCGATTCATTTTTAGTTTTATTATTGTTTGCATGTTAAAATTTGCTAATTAAGTTGCTCACATTTCCACACAAAAAACACGGTTATTATCTATTCAATAGGTGTGTTTCTTTTGATCAAATACAACACTTCAAAAAATATAGATCAATTAAGATTAAACTACGTTGCAAAAACTTACAAATATTTACAGATACATGTAATACGTATTTGAAGTAAGTTTTCAATTCTTTTAAGAAAATTTAACAAATTTATATTCTGATTAGTTAGAATAATCTATAATTTCATTTGATAAACCTTTATAACTAGTACTTATTGATTTTATCAAATAAATTCACTTCCGTCACATTCCTAAGTAATATTAAAAAAAATATTAATAACCGCTCGACAAGCCACAATCGCGTACTCGTTGATAAGGCCTTTCCCCACCAGTAGTTCTATAGAACCAGGGCGTAAGAACACCGAAGATTTGTAGAAAGAAATTAAGGCGCACGCCTTTTTTATAAAACAAGAATCGCCCCTAGAATTTTCACCAGCTATCATCTCAATGGAAAGCAACCTTTAGGTGCTGTCATAGCAAGAAAGAGAGATTTTTTTATAATTTTTCGCACATTAAGGAGATTTTGAATATCCTTAAAAATTTTTAGCACAATGCGAGTGAATTTTTAATAATCAGAACTTTTAAATGAATTAAGATTTTTCTATGCCCCCAAATATGCTTATAAAGTCTTTTCAATAAGGGTGCGGTAGATATTGAAATGATATAAGATAAGGTGTGTGTGAGATATTAACATAGTCCAATTTTCAATGACTCTTCCGCATAGATCGCCTTAAGGGCATCGAACAATTATTGTGGTTTATTCACATAGACCTAGGAAACCCCACAAGAAAATGTCTAGCGGCTTCTATTCGTATAACCATGGTGGCCAATTCACGTCACTTCTGCAGGAAATTACCTTACCCTTAAATCGTTCATGTGGAATTTCAATCTTGGCGTCAGCTATGTTGCACGCAACGCTGCGTAGTTTTACTGTAGCCGCATATCGTCTATTTCATCATTTTTCAATTTGGGGCATAAGAAATTGTTTATTATCGTTCGTTCTGAAACGCTCGCCATTAACAGTGACCGCCTCACCAACGTCGTTTTCGAAAATGTACGAATTAATGACGCCGCGCGTTGGTGTATGGCGTCCCATAAATGTCAATTTTGGTTGTTAAACTTGCCAAGCAATAAATTTTTAGCGATCACTTTACGAAGAACAAAGAAAAGTTGATAATCAAAATTGACCATCAAAACAGTGACAGTCAACTACTCGTATCTTTGGATATATGTATGTATATACAAAGCTCGTATCACCTTACGCGATTCCACCCCTGGATCTGCAGCTGCAATAGCTGTCAAAAAATATCGTATGTGATATTTTTAACGTTCCCACAATGCCGCTGTTTAGATTTCTGACATTTGATTTTTGATTTCATGTTTTGCGGTAGCTGATTGAAATCTTTTGCAAATTGATAAGAAAAAGTAATTTTATTCGAAATAAAAATTACAATCGACAGTGAAATTAATGATAGTAGTTTGATTTCAAGTTCAGTACAAATATTTTACTTGTATCTATGTACATATATAACATATTTTGAAAACAAAAACCAACGAAGTTGACATAAGAAGCACACAAGAAAGAAATTGCAAGCACTAATGGCTACAATACGAGAAATAGAAAATAGTTTGAAACTAGCTTCAACCTTGCGAGTATGTAAACTAACATTGAGTTGGTTTAATTCGTTCGATTTTGAAATATCAGAAGCCTGCACCCAAAAGTTCAAAGTTTTTAAACTCTTACAGCCTTATTTACTTACTCGTTTTAGCGACGGAGTAAAGTTGCTTCGACTTTATAAAGGCTCTAATCCTGAAAACCTTATTTATAATGAAAATGCACGAGGAATAGCGTTGGAATAAGCTAAAACTGGTTCATACGAGGTTTAAGGCCGTTTTAGTATCTAAATGTCATTTTGAGATGACATCTTGTAAAATTTACAAAAAACTTTCGACTCGGTTTAACTTTTCCGAGGTTGAACCCAGTATTAGTGAAAATAATAAATAACGCTGTTAAGGCTCGGTCAAACAGAACGCGTTTTTACGCCGCGTTTCACCGCCGCGTTCAAACGCAGCGTTGTATTACATTGCAATACATGCCCCATGTCACACTGAACGCGTTTTTGACGCAGCGTTGAATTCACCATGGCGTTGCAACGCGGCGGTGAAACGCGACGTTGTGTGAAATTACAGATTATTTCTAACGCTGCGGCAGTCAAAGGAATTTTAAATTTTTTCAAGATGGAAAAATTAATTGAATTGGTGAGAAATAACCCATGTCTATACGATATGGGTGATAAATCGTATAAGAACATTGTCTTACATACAAATTCAATTATTATTATTGGAATATGAGACAAATTTGTCTCTTATAAATGCCGCATTGCTAGGTCTTCTGTTTGTTGGCCTTCGAGATGTGCGACTCTAGCTCTCGGCACAGCTGGTGATATTCGCCGATTTCTTTTCTTTTTTTGTTAATTGGCATGTACCCACATTCTTTTTTCTTTTACGGGAATTTCGTAAAATAACAAATAGAAGAAATAATCCCTCTTCTGAATCTGAGCTGCTTGATATTATTTTTGTTAAGGAATGATTGTTTTGTTTGTTCATTGCTTGAAAGCTCTGTTTGACGTCCACTGACGCGGCGGTTGCAACGTCGCGTCAAAATAATCTTACCGTCGCGTTAAAAAATCTTAACGCGGCGTTGAAAACGCGTTTTGTTTGACCGAGCCTTTAAAGTTGTGTTACGACTCCATTTTGTTTGTATTGTTGAGTTTGGGTATACAAAATATTTTGACAGCTGCTATTGCGGCTGCAGCTCCGTCTCCATTTTATTCAAGTAGTAATTGTAAGATTTATTGTACTGCACACACATACAATGTTCTCCATTGCACCAGTGCTGCCGACGAAAATGTAGTTATAATGTTTTAAGTTTTGCACAAAGCGTAGTGGTCAAAAAAAATTAACAAAGAAAATCAAAACGGGGTGTGAAAATTAAAATTTTACCCAATTGAACAAATTCTAGTGAAATTTTAATTCTTCCAACTGAAACTTTTGAAATATATTTTTTTCAATTGAGAAGTGCACGTTATTGAAGTTTTCCGAAAGATTACAATGAACCGCTTTGGTTTAACAGAAGACTATAAAATGAATGGCCGAAAATTTTAAACAGCCTATTATTAAGGTATTAGTATGATACTACTTAACAATTTGCTAAATTTATTAATAGTTCACTATCTCATTCTTAATTTTAAACATTTTCTAACTAGTATCGTACTAAAAGAATTTTCTTAATAAATTGTTTCTGAACGCGAACCTTTTTTGATGTTTGCAAATGTCAAAGAGTCATTATGAAGCTAGCACGATACTAAATAAAATGCACGACTGTAGTGTTAATAAAACATCGATAGTTTAATCGATTGTTTTGAACTATCGGGACTATCGATAGTTTGGATTTCTCCATCGATAGTCTGTACAGTTGATTTGTTTTTGTTTTCGTTGACTGAAAATTAACTGATTCGTTGACTGAAAATTGTCCTTGAATGATAAAAATGACAGTTGCGGCTAAATGTTTCGGTTTCTTTCGGTTCCTTCTGATTTGGCTACAATTTATAAGGCATACATTCGGCCTAAACTTGAGTATAACTCCCATATATGGGCTCCTAAAACCCATCTGCACATGTTATGGTAGATAGAATCCAAGAAAGAGCCAGTTCTATTACCGAAACGTTTGTTGCTCTCGAACACCGTCCTACTTTGTTTATCGCTTTTTCTATAAACAGTGCTCTAATAATATAGCCAGCTGCATTCCTCCCTTGAAAAATTTTAGTCGTAATACTTGTCTTGCAAAGAATGCTGATCCGTTTACCCTTGTGCCTGATTTCGGGTGTACTGTAAAATACAAAGATTCTTTCTCAAGATGGAAATCAAATTGCACCAATGCAAATGCTAATGCCCTCTAAAGCTTCGAGAAATTCGATCAAAAAAAACATCAAAAGGATTTTTGCGTAAAAATCACGCCAATAATAAATACATGAACACAATAATTTTTGATCAGCAAGTGTGAACATTTTTTTTAAAATGATTACAAAATTTGATTTTGTTTTTGAAATTTTTCGTAAAAGATTTAAATTTTTTTAACTAATTTTATTATATATTATTATAGAAAAACACTATCGATTGTTCATCGATTAATCGATAGTTTTTTTTTAAACTATCGATACTATCGAAAGCTCGAACAATCGATGTTTTATTAACACTACACGACTGGTTCGCACGAACTTGCTCTTATGTAAAAGTACTTTGGAATTTAAGATACATTTTATAAATATAAAACATGGATTTAATGAGATAATAATGTTCAAATGCATAAAATTGCCGTCTGGTTTCCGGAAAAGTATGAATTTATGCAAATAAACCTTAAAAAATCGTTTAATTATTAAATAAATTTTTTATATAAGAAATTTCTCTAAAATTTTTCAAGAAAAAAATGTGGGATGCGAATTTTAAGTATTTAATAATATTGGTTTTAGGAAATAATTTCAAAAAATAATCGTCCATAGGTTTTGAAGATATTGATTTAATTTTTTTTTTTTTTTTAAAAACCCAATAAATATTTTTTCGAATATTTTTATATACAATATTATTTTAAACTTAAGGGGATTCCTGCTAAAAATTTTGGGTTAAAATCCTTAGAGCCGTTAATGAGAAAGTCGAAAATCAAAAAAACGGGTCTATGGCAGGTACCCCTAATAACATTTTGCCCCAAAATTTTTTTTGACCAAAATGTAGTCCATGTCCATAATATCACACTTAATTTTTTTTATCAAAATCGTTAGAGCCGTTTTCGAGATAAATAAGATTTTGCATTACGGGTGTATGGGGGGTACCCTTAGTTTTGGAGCTAAAAAAAAAATTTCAATTTTTCCTCTAGGGAATCACCGAAGACCCTTAACTACCGAGATCGAAAGAAATAGGTGCAAGGGTTTAGGCTGTAGTGAAAGGTACAGACATACAGACACACTGAAACATGTTTTTTGTGTACTAAATTTTCCTTAAAATTTTTATAAAAAAAATTGATATGCAAATTGTTAGTATTTAATAAAATACATTTTAAAACGTAATTTAAAAATTTATTCGTGTATCGGTTTTCAAGATATTGAATTTTCAAAAAAAAAATTGTATTATTTTTTTAAAAATCCAAAAACTATTTTTTCGAAAAAAATTTTAGTTTATATTTTTTCAAATGCAAAGCAGCTCCTGCATAAAAATTTTGGTTAAAATCGTTAGAGCCGTTGGTGAGAAATTCGAAAATCAAAAAAAACGTTCTATGACAGGTACCCCTAATAACATTTCCCCCCAAATTTTTTTTTCACCAAAATATAGTCCATGTCCATAATATCACACTTAATTTTTTTTATCAAAATCGTTAGAGCCGTTTTCGAGATAAATAAGATTTTGCATTACGGGTGTATGGGGGGTACCCTTAGTTTTGGAGCTCAATTTCAAATGTAAAATTTATAGATCTCAAAAATATTTATTTCCGCATCCTGCTCTCTTGTTATTAGTCTTATGTAAAGACAATTTTAATGTTCCTACACAAATATTTAAACTACATACATAAGTCTGCTACTATAGTATCACTTGCTTTTTTACTTTATACAACTTGTGGATAGATTAATATCACCCACTTAAGATTAATTGATTGATAAAATTATACAATGACTACTTATAATTTAAAAATTATGACCCACTTTAGATAAAGATAACTCAGCCTTATTGCGGTTTCAAAGAAAAAAAATGACATCTTACTTTTCGCATAGTGTGATTTTTCATCCGGAAATATGTAGTTTAATGTTTGAAAAATATTCCATATTGTGGAGAGTAATTTCGACATTAAGAGGTAAGTTGTTTACTTTTTTCTGTTGGATCGAACGAATGAATAATAAACAACTTCATTTGAGATATTTGTTTATTAAGGCAAAAGCAATTATCACCTCTTGATTTTCACACAAATATTTACGCACTTAAGGTGTTCTTGATGGCCGTAGGAGACCAGGGTAACTAGTTGGCTTCTTTCAGCCATGGGCCTCAACTAGATGTGTTGAGTTTCGCACACTAAGTTTGTTGAGGTTCTCTTCCTCCAGCTGAACTGTGGGCGGCAAATGAGTCTGCAGTCCCTCTGGGGTCGAATCGAAAATTTTCCGGGCTGGAGCATTTCTGGGCATTTAAAGAAGATAATCATTGGTACTTAACACTTGCTGATGCAGCCAGCGTTAACATCCACATAGCTTAGTATTCTACATCTGTTTGCAATAATTTTGACGACATGTTATACAACACATGCATCATCCACTTTATGGGAAAATATTAAAACTATATGACTGAAGACATACTGCAGTGAGTTTAACAAACAAACCAATGCCTAAATCTAGATTTCACAACAGAAATGTATAATGAAGCATTAGTGTTTGTCATGACTTACTTAACAGTGATTCGTAACGAGAAAAAGAGTAAAATCACGATGACTAAGCTACAATTATTGCAAATAACTTTTTAGTGGAATTGTCTTACTACTGCGTCTAGTGACTTACTGCAGACATTACCAGTCATTTCTCCCTCTACTTTTTCCGATGAGGCAGGGTTAAATCAACTGCACAAAATTTGTATGGTATTAGTACGGTGGTAAAGCTGTTTTAGTATGAAACATGGTTAAAACAACGATTTTGCAACTATTAATCGAATATAATAGCCCCCGCACCGAAGCTCGAAGTCTAAGAATTCAAACGGAGGGCACGTACAGAAGTAACCGAAGTACGTCCTAGAACCATTTCGTCGCGTTGAGAAAAAAAATCAAGTCCTTAAAATTCATTTCCGAAAGTTCGTCAATGTCATTAAAAAATGCCAAATAAAGAGTAACTATTGATTTAATCGATTAATGTTGAAAAAAAAAAATTATTAACTTTTTTAATATAAAATTGGCACATAAAGTTTAATACCACGTGGTATTAAAGAACATCAATCGCTTTATTAAATTTTGACTTATTTTGTATTTATTTTCACACATTATTTCAAATCCTTAAAATCTAAACTCACTTTTGTCTGCACCTGCAATCGCAATGGCTGAAAAGGCTGCCAAAACAGCAAACACTTTAAATTTTGTTTGCATTTTAAATAAACTATTAATTGATGGTAAATTAACGAAGGCCAAATACAAACTGATTTCTAAAGGCACGACCAGATAATTTAAATCCAACGTAATGGTCAGAAAGCTTTGTTAAATTGTTTTAATCTAATCTTTTCGCGTAAAATATTTGCGAGCTCATTATAAATTATAAAAAATTAAATGCACGATTGTGTCACAAGTACTTGCTACACTGTTGTTTAAGTCACTATGATTAAAATAGGTACATAACGTACTCGTAGGTGTGAAAACACATTCAGTATATGTATTATACTCGAATGGATTTTTTGTGTAAATTATAGAAAAATATAAAAAGGCATGAATATCGCTCCTTAAAAAACAACTTATGAAATGGTTTTGAAGCAAATTGACGAACGTCATTTGTTGTCTTCAATAAATAAATCTGAATTGATGGCAGCGAAAATGTTTTAAATTTTTGAAGTGGATTATAGCCCATTCAAGCAATGCCAAACTGCAAATGAGGGTAAGCGAGTTTTCGGTTTACGGGTATTCTTGTACTTCGGGTTCAGGTTTCGGGATGCGATTTCCGATAAACTACGTTTCGAGATTTTAGCCTGATGATTTATTTTTCTGGAATTCACTCCTGATGTTCTGGTATTGAGAAAACTGGCTTGGGATAATCTAGGCAACGGTGGACAGGTCTACAGGAACAGGTACGGCACTTCAGAACAGCAGGCTAAACGCACTGGTACATCAGCAGGTACATACAAAGTCCCTTGTGGCAAAACGGCAGGCTGAACGCTCTGCTAGATCAACAGGTACAAAGCCACTGGTGGCAAGCGGCATGCTGAACGCTCTGGTAGAACAGCAGGTATGAATCCCCTGGTGGCAATAAATTTGGGAAGTTAAAGGCTTAAAGGCTACTACACCCCTGTTGGTGTACAACAGAACTGAATGTCAACTGTACGGCCGATGAATGTAAATTGGAATTTGTGTATATTTTTCTGTGACGTCACGGGCTTCTAGTGATAATGAGGTATATTGATGACATTCAAAATTTGCTCTCGATCAGCTGGGGATGACTTTCAGGTTGAAAAAATATTAGGTTTGTTCGTTGAGCCCTGAAGTCATCCTGGGGTCGCCCTAAATCGTTTTTTGAAAAACCTGAAGTCACCCTGTGTTTCAAATTCTGTGTTTTTTGAAACCTGGGATCGCCCTGAACTCGCCCTGAAGTAGATCTAGTTATTTTGCTGGGGCGAGTTCAGGTAACGATAAAACTGTCAAAAGTCATATGAGATTTCATATATGTATTTCTTTTGTTGTCGTTTGGCGATTCGCATGTTGCATGTTATTGCTTGTGTTTGCAATTAAATGTTTGTTGTACTCATCAGATGAAACATTCAGAAACAACGCAAAATTGTTTTCGTTTATTTTTAAAACTAATTTATAACAAAATTAAAGTTTTATCAGAGCACATAATTATTTTGTCTTGCTTTTAGTTGTCAACAAAACAGTTGTCAGCCCTTTGGTGTTTTTTGAAAACCGAAAACCCCAGTTTTTTTGACAACTCTGAGGGTTGTCAAGAAAACCTGGGTCAACCCTGGGTAAAGTTGAACGAACGAACCTATTATTAACGATGGCATAATGTTCTGTGGTATGAGTGTATTTGAAGTGACGGTTGCTTTTGAATATTTGCTACTTAGTAAGAAAAGCAGAGATGTCAGCTGCCAAAGTAATGATGAACATTGTTTAGCATGGAACGCTTTGTTACAAATGTCTTAAATTTATCTATTTGCCGCGTAAAACTATCGAAATATAGTTCATAATTAAATTTTACCAAAAGACTAACCTGGTATTTGTCCAACTATGGATCGTTTTAACATCTCTATTTGAAAATACGTTTTCAGATTTTCGCGTTTAACTCATATGTAATGCAGTTTCTTAAAAACAATTACATTAAAAAATAAATTTTTAAAAACCTATTCAAAGGCGCCTTCAGATAGGGGCGAACGCAACAGGGGTATTTGCATATACATATTTTATGTTGTACCTCCACTACTCTTAACAATTCGAGAAAGACCCTTCCACTCTACATTACGTTTAAAAATCGTTATCTCATTTTAGCTGATGTTATAACAGTAAGGGAGATGCGGGCAAGAATGTTCAAAGTTAAATCATTCATAACTTTTTAAATATTTTCAAAATTGGAGCATCACACTTTTACACACTTTAACACACTCTGAGTTATTTAAATGATGCACAATATTATACATATCATTATGCATATATTAGAATATTTAATTTAAATATTTATTTTATTTTTAATCTAAAACCATTGGCGCAAAATTTTAAACAGCAAAATTTGAGTTGAATTAGTACGATGTTAAAGCTGTTTAAGTATGAAACTAAGTTAAAACAACGATTTTGCTAATTTTACTCAAATAAAGCATCATACTTTATCCACCCTTTTATTAAAGTTAAGGTCATCGAATACCTATTTTTATTTTTTTAGTATCATGTTAACTTCATATAACCCCTTGATATTTAAAAACGTCAAAAAAGGCCTGTTTACTTTGAAGGAGCTGTCATTGTGTTAGGTGTGTTCAGATGATTTAAAAAAAAAAACCGCTTTAGTACGATAGTTGTTAGAAACACCCATATTAATAAAGATGGTTTAGTGGAGGTTTATCGTTAAGTCCTGGAATAAGTGCGAAATTTCATTAATAAAACAAATTTTCTGTTAAGTGACGTTTACTAATTATGATTAAGTTAAACCACCGAAGTAGGTGGTTTAGCGAAGGAATAAGAAATAGAAATGTCCACAGTCAGACACAAGCAATTGACAATCAATTTAGGTAGCCACAGAATATAAAAAAGAGATTACTTACTTTTGTAGAAGATTTTCTTAAAAGGATTTTTGATAAACGTCATTTTACTATTCCGGGAACATTTTATTTTTATTAATGTAAATATTTAAGCCATGGCTTAACTCCTATTCCATGGTTTAGCAAAACCATGGAATATAGGTGGAATAAGCGTTTTTTATTAATACGACTGAAAATGTTTAAAATCAAGCATGAGTTTGTAAACTATTTTAAAGTTAGCAAATTGTTAAGTAGTATCATATTAATACCTTAATAATAGGCTGTTTAAAATTTAGCATCCCTATTATTAAGTTATTACTACTTAAAAATTTGCTAACTTTAAAGAAGTTTACTAACTCATTCTAACCAATAAATCTAACGATTTAGCAAAATGTTAAATGCTATCTTAGTTAGGTTAAAAAGAAGATTTTTCTAATTTTAAACGATTTTAGCATCTTACTATCTCTCAACATTATACTATAGTTAAAATCACAAACTGGTTACTTTTACTATTAGTGACTTGCTAAATCCATATAAAATCTGTCATTTCTCTCGAAAACAAATTTCTTGGCAATTTTATTTGAAAGACTTAAGTTGTGTTTTTTTATGATTGGTGAGCTAATAGTTTTTAAATGTAAATAAACTTATATAAAATGTTTTTGGAAGACGAAAATTTTGATATATATGTTTGAAAACTAAGGTTCTCGCAGTAAAGAGCGATATTTTAAGTCCCGAGCAAATCCTTTTAAGAGCCGAACGATGGAGAATTTTACTTCAGGCATAGGTTTCACAAGATAGCAGTTCAGTTTTTGTTGAAAACTGAAACATTCAAGACCGAATTACAACCCATGGGCTTCTGTCTTCACCAGAATTTCAAGTATTATTTACATTACACTTCTTTGGGACTTGGGAGAAATATCCATGAGGCAGGTGCAGTTAAGCGTATTTCATAATAAAGGATAATCTATGACTTTTGAGTTTCCAACATTTGAAATTATTAGGTCCGTTCCCCACATTTAGTTTTGTTCCTTTTTGTTAATTTTCACGAACTGTCATAATGTAAACGTGTTCAGTTGCACCGTTTTTAATAAAAGGAAATTTGTATTTAACTATTTAGTAAATCGAAAAGAAATGATTGAAATTTTCGAATAACTAGCAAATTACTAAATGTTTAGAAAATTGCTAATTAGTAAAATGCTAGCCCTTAACAATAAGTTATTTAAAATTTTGCACAAATGGCTATACAATTTCCCTCTGCATATGATTTATTTCGCAAAGCAACTTGATATTCTAACCATTGAAAATGAACCCTATTTAATATAAAAAGTTTGTATTTGCATCCAAATTTGTGTCATTTTGTCGAATTTATTTTTTTTTAATCGATTTGTTAATGGCTAGGGAAAAACGTATTCAGCTAGAAATTTTAATCATTTCTTGTCATAAAACTGACTATTTGAAGGTAGTGTCCAAAAATTTAGCGAGAGACATATAGTTCCCAAGACTACAACAAATAAAAGCAAATAGGAATTGAAAAAAACATTCTAAAGTTACACACAAATCGATTCTGGATTTTAAAAAATAATCAATACCAAAAGCAAGCACACATACTCACATTTTAAAAGAAAAAATCCTGAAATGTAATTTTTTGTTATGGCTTACACAAACATTTAATCTTCTTCATCATTGCCATCATCAAAAGATGGTGATAACTCGTTGTAGAATTTTTACTTTAATATTTACAAATACAACAAACAAACTTCAGAATCAAAAAATAGTTGCAACTTGCTTGTTTGGCGTTCCAGATCGTAGATTTCCGAAACGTTCTTCAGGATTGTTTTTGGAAAATTTTGAAAAAAGATTGTTTGGGAAGAACTGTTACATAGGTTTACAAATATTTTTAATCTTTTGGACACAAATCAAGAGTGTTTCTAAGTAAACTTTTGGATGCTGCATCCTGTCGTTAACCTAACCTGAATTGTAAAAAAACGGAATAGGTATTTCGAGTACGCGAATTAATGACGGAAAACGAATGGATTTGAGTTCAGCAAGAAAAAAAAACACTCTTAAGACTTGTTTTAAAAAAAAAAACTTCGTAGGTTCTTCGAAGACAAATTACCAAGCAATAATAATATTACTCACAATATTCCATTTTTTTAATCTTGGAAATATATGTATAAGATTCTCCTCAACGTTAATTTTTTTTTTAAACCAGATACCTACCCTTATTAATTGTAAGTAAATACATGACCAACGTGTGATCCAGATATCAAAAATAAGACGATTACATTTCGAAATCAAATAGGTACATAATATTGGTATCGTACGCCATCCATTTATTTAGGCACGAGGAAATCACGTTTAGATAAGAACTACCTACTTTTTTATTTTATTAAAGTATAAACAAGATGCCTTAGATCAAGATCTTAAAACTTTTGAATCAATGAATTGATATTTAAACATGCATTTCATGCCTTAAGGTTTATACGATAATCTAATCGAAGTTGTACATATTTGCAAAAGTCTTACAAGCATTATGCAGTATAGAGTCCATAAATATCCGCAGACGAATCCAATAATAAAATTTTGAGTAAGTTAAGTAAGTGTACACGATTGGTAGATCTTACAATATTGTTAGATCTGTCAGTGAAAAACATGCTTACAATGTCTTACAACCGTGTAGTCTTACAATTAATTGTCAGAAAATTTGTCTGACAATTAATTGTTAGATCATTGTCTGACAATTAATTGTAAGAAATCTGACAATCATGTGTACTCTAGCTGACAATCGTGTAATCTTCCAATTAATTGTCAGAAAATGTATCTGACAATTAATTGTAAGACGGTAAATTGTAAGGCATTTGATAATCGTGTACACACACAATTTATTGTCAGGCCTGCCAATTTTTATCGTTGTCTGACGTTTCTGACAATGAAGAAATTGTAAGATGTTCGTTTTTTAGCATCATACAATTTTTTCATTGTAAGACAATTTGCAGCCAACGTTCAATTGTCAGTTTCCATAACCAACAAAAACTGACAATTATTAATTGTGTGTGTACACGGTTGGTAGAAATCTACCAATCTCTTACAATTAATTGGTAGGTATTAAGCCGGCTATCTGAAAATGAATTTTCAGCCAACTTGTGACAATTAATTGTAAGAGATTGGTGGATTTTGTACCAACCGTGTACACACACAACTTATTTGTCAGCTCATTGGTAGATAATTGTCAGACATTGTAAGATCTTACAATATTGTAAGATCTACCAATCGTGTACACTTAGCTTTATAATCACGAAGATTCATTTCTTATTGATTTTTAGTTGAGTTGTACTTGCAGTTCACATAAATTTGCACATTTTCACATGATGTTCTGTCAGTTTTTAATTTTAATCTTGATCCGATTCAAAGAGCTCAAGATACCTATAAGCTTTTTAAGCGAACCTTTCCGAGTTTTTTTGAAATTTCTTTTTGTTGATATTTGCTTTTTATAAAATCTCCATAAAGGCCGATATGATATTGATAGCATAATGATACAAAGGTAATGTCTTGAGTAAATGATTAAACTGATTACACTCCTAACAAAAAACTCGAAAATGCGCTATTTTTAACAACTCACCCACAACAAAGGCTGAAAACCAACATGTCAGATGGACTTTTAAGTTTTGAGAGATAAATTTCTTATTCTATTCGGTGAATATTATATACATTATTATGTACATATATACTCGTACATGATTTAATTTGTTTGACACTTTCTTGATGCAGTGAAAAAAAAAAACTTTTATAAGCTAATCATAATTTATGTTTAGGTCCAAGTTAAAATTAATGGCGAAAAATTTTAGTCGAATTAGTCAGAGTGAATTACAACCTACAACTTTCTCTTGAATATTTACGGCTAAGATGAAAAACTATTTCCAGAAGAAATACTATTGAAGCTGTATAATTGGAATTTTGTTTCGATTTTAGGTGCCAGCGCCCGAGAGTAAATTTCTGATATCAAAATTCAATACGATATAAGGCTTAGCTATTTGGGTTATGTTGTTGGGGATATCAAATGTGGAATTTCAAAAGTCCCCTCTAATCTTGAAATCTTGATATTTAAGTAAATCCTTGGGTAAAGTCAAGTTTTTTTTGAAAAAGTCTATTAACCTTTAATATTATGCTAGGTTTCCACTTGTCTTTGAATGGAAACAGTACAACCAAAGTCCTAAAATCACTTTCAATTTGAAGTAAGTAAATCCTTGGGTAAAGTCAAGTTTTTTTTGAAAAAGTCTATTAACCTTTAATATTATGCTAGGTTTCCACTTGTCTTTGAATGGAAACAGTACAACCAAAGTCCTAAAATCACTTTCAATTTGAATTTAACCAGCTGTCAAATCTGTCTTTCAATGACGAAGTGCAATTTCTTTTGTCAGTTAAGCTATTTGAAATTCGCTGTCTTTAATAGAAAAGATGTGATTGTCAGTTCAAAGACACCATATTTTCAAAAATTCCCATTATTCATTTTGTGAAAAGACGAAAATATGCGTCTTTCGTCAATTGGAAAAAAAGCTGTATTAGTTATTGATTTATTACTTTTTTGGATTTTTAAAGAGTTTCGAAATTCTTCACTATTAATAATTTTTTTGTGCGATTGCGAGCCCAAATAATATTTTAAAATGAAATGAAGTTTCTAAAATTTGAAGCAAAAATCCACGATCTCGTATTGGCAGCCATGTTGAAGCAACCGTTACTTCGTGTGTAGCTGTGTTGCCTATTGATTTTGTGTTGCTGCAACCGTTGCCAGAAATATCAGAAAGTTTTGATATTTTCGGTCGGTTGCTCAAACAGTACTGTGGTTGCGACAATAGTCGCTACATGTGTAGTAAACAAACGAAACACGTTGCTGCAACACGTTGCCGCAACGGTTGCCTCGTGTGTAGCTAGCATTATAGATTTGAAATGTCAAATGCAGAAGACAAATTATTGAAGTTGTTTTCATTTTTCATTATTTGTAAACATAGTGAAAACTATTGAAAGATTTTACGTATTTGCAAAGAATATTCATCAATAACTTTCAGGCATTTCTCCTGGGGTATTTGACTTTGAGTAACATCCTTTCATAAAAATTCTTCAACGAATTGAATTGAATATTAGATGATCAAGAAGATGATATGTTTCAATTACAGTCGATGACAAATATAAGAAAATCTCTTACACGAAATCTCGGTTATGACACTTGTAATGCACCAAGCATATCTCCGTATGGTTAAGTGTTTAAATATATTTGTATTATTTATGTTTTTGTTAATAAAACTTAAGGATAAATTCTGGGGCGACTTTCCTTTAAGGTCGCACGAGTATAGTGTTGATTTTTTTTTACAGTTAGGTATGGGTCTCAATAGAACAGGGTTAAAATATTAGAGTGAGGAAACCCCCCTAAATCCTAAAAAAAAATATTTTCTTTTCGGTTTTAACCTCACTTTTTGTTTGACTCAATTTTTTTGGCGAAATTGTAAATTAAAGTGCTTAATTGGTTTATGTATTCAATGTTACTATCTATTCTGAATCGAACACAAAAAACCGAATGATTTTATGTCTTTTAGTTCTTGAGAAAATTGAAAATTACTAAGACTACTTTTTGTTTTTTGCTTACATACTTACATAAATGCATCAGTGCTAGCATCCAGCATTATGGGGCATAAACAGAAAACAGTGAGATATGTATGGGGGGGGCATGCTGCCCCCCGCCAACCCCCCTGCCTGGGCTCACTATAGGATTTGGGGTAGGTGCGAGGTTGGGTGCCCGCAAAGTTTCTTTTGTACTTCCAAAATATTGTAAATATTAATATCTCTAAATATTCAAATTCGAAAAAAAAGAAACAGCGCGTATAAAATCACTGAACCAAAGAAAGAGAGGAGAAACGTCAAAATAAAGCAAAAAATAAGTTTTTCATGTGGATCGCAGCCATTATTGTGTTCAATTTGTATGAAAAAGTGAAACTTTAAAAATTAATTAAAAATAGTTATAAATGTTTCCTCACTTTAAGATTGCGATATTTGTTGTTTATAAGTGCTAATCTATCAAATAAAACTATCCGCGTGTGAAAATTCGTGCGACCTTAAAGGAAAGTTGAGCCTAAATTCTACTTATAAGTGCAACTATGGCCCTTATTGCGAGTGTCGTTCAACTTTCGACCCGACAAAAGTCGAAAGAAACGACAAATTTTCTTGGTATTTTTTGGTATTGTGTATCTCAATCGACAGATACAATAGTTACTGTGAACAACGAATGTGCTTATTGTTAATGAATCCTATATTTTGACATTTGGGCATGTTTCAGTGATGGTGTATGTGGAAAAAAATTCCTTTACTTAGGGATCAAATAGTTTGATCAATAGAAGAATCACAAGAAAACATTTTTAAATAAAACACCAATACAGCAAATTGACAAAGTTGACGGATTGACGCGATAAGTTTGTTGTGTTCAAGCAGTATATAAAGAGCAGCATGAAGCAGAGGTAGAACACAAAGTCGTTCTAGTCAAATACAAGTGTGTTTTATTGGGAAATGGAGAGCCAAATGTATGCATTACATAGTTAAATTTCCCTAGGTAACCAACAACAAAGCCACTTTTATCGACACGAGATTTGTTGTATTTCGAGGGAAGTTTTATTATGCTAGATAAAATATTTTCCAATAAAACTCACTATATTAAGAACTTTACGAATCCGTCAAGTTCAAAAGTGACAGCAATCAAATATCAACAAGATATGACGATACTCATTCCGCAAGTGTCAATATTCTTTGTGGTAGAGAATTTAATTTGTATGTGATTAATACGCGACTATAATGTGTTTTTTGTGAATTGCGTCGGTGATGTGGGGAAAAATAGGTATATTCTTATACACGTATGTAGGTACTTTTATTGTTTTGATATACTAGCACTGCCATATGGTTTTAATTTGAATTTTTGTATTAGGACAAAAAAATTGGAAATAAATTAAATGTAAGTGATGAAATGGTGTAAAATTAAAATACAAACAATAATAAATGCAATAAATTTCATTTAAATAAACAAGAAATGATTTCCTTCGAGTTCTTTTTCGATAATACAGATGATGAAACAACCAACGACGACCACATAATGATTGCCAGGAATAGGAGACAACTTAGAGATGTTTCCAATCCTCTGCAGCTTGAAGAAAATATGTCCGTTAATGAGTAAAAATAAATTTTCTTTTATTAACATACTACATTGCAGATTTTTGAAATACTTCCGCTTGTCAAAGCCACCATTTGTTCAATTATTGAAAATCATCTCAAACCAACTAAAAGAAATACGGCAATACCAAACATAATAAAACTTGCCACTGCATTAAGATTCTTTGCCCATGGATCATACAATACTTTTGTCCTGTGGTTAAAATAATTATTATAATGGAAATAATAAGTTAATAAAATAAAAAAAAATACATTTTTGCCTAGAAAATTATATTCGTTGGCCAGTCGAACAGTAAAATGCAAACGATAAAGATCGATTGTCCAGTCGAAAAATTTCGTTCACAGTAGAGATCCACAATACCAAAAAAGATTTTCGACTTTCGACTATCGATAAAAGTCGTTTATCGATAAGGAAACGACACTCGCAATAAGGGCCATCTCTTGTTTTCAATCACCTAATAATATTATTCGTAAAAATGTTGTTTAGTAGGTATTCTTTTTGCTTACTTGGAAAGTTTCTCCTATTTATTCTGTTTATATGAGAGAGTATTTTTCTCATATCGATTCTTAATTATAAAATAGTTTATTTCTTATATATATCCGTTTATACAAGTATACAGTAATAAAGAGTACCTATACCGATAGGAAATTCAATGAACTTTTGTCGAGGTGTTAAAGAAGATTTCAAAGAATGAAGATTTCTTTAAAACAATATACAAATATATGGAAGAACTTTGTAGAAGTAATTTTCGAATGACCAGGGGGTCATTTCGTAAATCGATTATTATCGTCAGACGATATCGTTAGAGCGATAGTGTTGGCTTTATTGCCTTCACGTAAGTCTGTTATCGTCGACGATAAGTAAATTGGTTCATCTTGAATCAATAGCCGTGTTTTTTTGGAAAAGTTATCCGTAGTACAGTAGGATTTTATATGAAAAACAAATACAACATACATCCGCAGTAGGATCACTGCCGATACTCGAATAAACGTCAAATCTCTATCCGCAGCAGGATTTCACTTCTCCTTTTATCGGCAGTGATCCTACTGCGGATGTTGTATTTGTTATTCGTATAAACCCTAATGAACTACGGATAACTTTTCCAAAAAAACACGGCTAATGTTGTGAAAATGCAAAAATACAACTTATACGCATTCGACGACATTTGAGAGATAAATGGATGTTCATCCATAAAAGATGTTAAAATCGCAATTTGAGTTTGTGTGACTGCCCTTTATATACATATATTAGGGTATTTGCATTCATATTAATTTGTATAAATATATCGAAAAAACAACTTACATTACTCGTACTTACACAATAACAAACATAAAATGCACCAAATGCTCTCAAACTATAAATGATAGACGAGATGATAGTGGTCGAGTTACGTGAAGCAAATCATGGATGACATCATAGACGATTATCGTTTTGGAAATTACGGATTGACTCACCAGTGGCCTGATTAGGGAATACGAAGCGAATCGTTTTCAATTCGATATACCCTTTTCTACTCGCTTAAAATTGATCAATTACCGAATTCGAAGCGAGTCGTAAATTATACTTACAAGATTTCCAGATAATTGACAGCTGAATATTTATTTTTTAAACAAATTCATTTGTGCGAGGTGCTTTAACTTTGGAATAAAATTAAAATTTATATTAAAAATGGACTGCACAATATTGCTGGTATAAGCCGAACGTGTGAAAATAGAAGCATCCTCGAATTTCGAGAAAATTATTAAGAAGTGCTTCTTCACCTTTTGATCTTCCTTGCTTTGGTTGTTTTTGTATTAGTAATTAATTAGTTGGTATATTTGCTTGATTTTATAGACCAATAGGTTCATTAAGCTGTTTCGCGTTTCAAAACAAGCATTTGTATTGAACGAAATAAAAGATAAAATATATTTCAAAGAAAACAAACAATCAACAAAATACACTTTCGCCTGTCGATACACCAATCTGTCAAACAAAACCTATCGGAAATTCATGCGATAAAATGAAAATGTCATTTCACATTCGATTTCGAAAATAGGGCGAATGTAAAATGAACGTGGCGAAAGCGAAAGCATTCAAATCTTATGTCGTTTTTATTTGGCAATCCGGAATCTCTCTCCGATCCGGAATCCCAATTGAACACTTTTGTTTGCTTCTGATGATTCTGAAGTTTTGTTTGATTGTATATGTGAAACATCAAATGCGTACAATAATCAAAATCAAGAAAAATGTTTTTTTAAGCAGGGTTGGCCGAATTGTCACTTTTTAGAAATAACTACATTTGTAACGTCTGCTACGTAGTTTATGTAGTTAATTGTAGTTAATGTAAGAAATTGTAGCATTGCTGTCAATTAACTGTCAGTTATTCATTTGAAATTTGAATTTTTAAATTAAACGTTCAGTTATTCCTACAATTTTGCATCCTTATGGTAAATGAAACTTTTTTTTACAAACCTTCATTAGATCATAAAAGTGCAAAATTGTTTTTTTTTCCTTTATTATATTGATTTTTTATGAATTAACTATATACATATGTAGCAGACGTAACAAATTGTAGTAAATTAGGCATGTAGTTTCGTCAATAAACTACGCGTAGTTAAATGCTACTTTTATATGCAGTATCGAAAGATCGAGTTGGATTAGGGTCGGATTTTCGACCCACATTTCTACTCGACACCGCTGAGCGATTGGGATCGAGTCGAACGAAGCTCATTTCGACTCAATACAGGTATATAAACGTTCGAAGCGAGCTTCAAGCTCGCTTCAACACCTCATATAAACGTAGTAAATCATGTAGAAAATGTAGTGTAGTTAATTCGGCCAACCCTGGTTCGCACAATTTGGATACCAAAAATCACAGCTGTTGAGGTTGACGTTTGAGTATATGAATGTGTGAGTGCTTCTGGTTTTGCTTCTGATTTCAAATCCAGAAGCAAATTTCTCTTCTTTTCAGAATCAGAACTGTCATTTTTTCCCAATTGAACACTTTCAGAAGAGTCCGGAAGGCTTCCGGATTGCCAAATAAAAACGACATTATTTTCGCCACCTAAAACGATTTGCTTCGTATTCCCTTATCAGGCTATAGGTTTACATTTCAGATGACTCCACTCATATAGGGACTTAAAACCAGTAATTTAGCACATATATTGAAAAAGTTCTTAAGCCCCATTGAAAGAATGTCTCTCATATTAGATCAAAAGACAAATTTAAAGGTTGCCCTTTGCATTACTCTTTGGAAACAGGCAAACAATTGTTCATTCAGAGAAATATATATTCAATTTGGCTAATGGCGCTACTTTAAATATTTAACGTAAACAACGGCATTAATGTTTATGATACGAAAATCATTTATAAATTGGCCAGAATTTAGCCTAATGTCTTCATCGTTTTGGAGTGCTTGTATACTTAAAAAAGTGATACATTTCTACAGACATAGGGCCATATTGCGAGTGTCGTTTGTTAATCGATTGACGACTTTTGTCGAAAATCGATCATCGAAAAATTAAGATATCTGAAATTATTCTTGTATAAGATACCATAATCTGTGTTTTTATACGTGGTTACAACAGCATTAAGTTATCTAAATAGTTTTGGATGCAAATTTTAACGCATCAAACGTTTTGGCACTATCGACTTTTATCGAATCGAACATTAACGACACTCACAATAAGGCCCATAATTATATTAATGTAGCAGATACTGGCAGACTTGATACTGGTGGTTTTACTGTATTTTTAAAGCTATGAACTCACCCTACTCGTATGTACGAGTACTTCTGAAAAAGATGAATCTCTACAAACAATTATATTTTTTTTCAAAGAAATTTAGCTTTATTAAACTCGAGTTGTAATAGTTTATTTTTCAATTTGTTTTATTAATTTTAATAGAGTTATTTTTAAGCTGTTTCTTTATATATATTTTTAGATAATATATAACTTATTTTTTTTTGCATATCAATCAATTAAATTACTAAAACTGTATTATTGGTTTGCCTAATATTTGTATACGTTCTATTGTTTTTTTTTTTAATTTAAATTTCAATTTATTTATTGTGTATTCCACTTTTTTAATTGTTTCTTTACCACAACGCAAAGCGTTTCGATTGAAATTCCAACGGGAATTAGTAGAGCAGCGAAGTGTCCCGTCCTAATTATTATTTATTTAAAAAGGGCGGCTATATATGTTATGTATATGTATAAAAAATCAATTCAAATGAAAGTCATTAACTTAATGCGTCTAACATTAGACTAATTAATTAAATAGTTTAAGAAGGATTGAGGAAGGGAACTAGTTTTCATCATAGAGTGGAGTGGAATCGCCTAAGTTCATAGAGTGTGGAGAGGTGTTTGTTCGTGGCGTACTTCGCATTGATCGTGGACTTTTTGAGAAGTCTGATCGGCCAGAGCGACTCATTGGTCGTTCTTCTGTGTATTGGGGTGTTTTGCGTGGATAATCTTCATAGCGCGGTGTTCTTGCCGTATTGCTACTGGTTGGCATTGCAGGAGGAGGCAAGCCACCAGATGTGTTTCTGCCGTGTTGTCCAGAGGCAGATGGTTTGCGACGCGCCCAAGAATCTGAAGCCATTTGCCAGTCCATGCTCTCTTGTTGGGCCGAACTATAAGCATTTGACCGAGAATGGTGGGGAGGTGGCACACCTCCACCTGAACCTCGACTTCCACCAGGTTCTCGCGGTGAACGTCCGTATGATTGCGGCGAAGCATGAACTGATCCACCATGACGAGAATGAGACGATGGAGGCATCCCTGGACGTGTAAAATGACCGTTGGAAGTGGACGACGCTGGACTCGGAGTATTGTGATTGTACCGTGGAGTTTGCGACGAATGTGGAGTGTGATAAGGCGTCATAAATGGCGTCTGTCCGCTTGGTGTGTACGGAGTGTTCACATATCCACCTTGATAGCCAGGTGTGTTAGGGTAATGAGGCGTCTGGCTAGACATATGATGCGACATAGAGTGCATCATGTGTGGCGGAACATGGGATCTGTTTCCAATGGATCCCGAACTTACACTCAATTGCGGTGTACTATAACCAGGCGTTCTTGAGCTGGCAGGCGGGCGGGGTGTCGACATTGGTGTATTTCCTGGAAGCGGATCAGAGTAATGGTCCTTGAACCACTTGAGGAAAGTGTTAATCGACTCAAAAATCTGTCCACGATAGCGAAAACCCTCTGGTGTCACAGTGACATACTCGTGTCTACATTTTGTCTTTGGCAGGTAGGAGAGTATGAATTTGCCCGGATAGTTCTTTGAAGCGGATACAAAATAGTGAATTTTCTTAGGGTCTTTCTTCTTCTCCTCCTTGAGCAGTTCTTCCATCTTATCCTTTAAGCCGCCGCCTGTATCACGATAGTATTTGTAGCTTAGAAGCTCTCTCGCTGATGCTGCCATTGGATTAACATGACGGGCTATGATTTCATCCAAATCCTCGAATTCCTCGTTGCCAATCAGGAGACTCTGACCCAAGCTAAATGCATTCTCTTTACCTTCTTCCCGAACGTCTATGTGCTGATAAATGTCATTTGTCACCTTCCATGTTACAGTCAAATGATCGGATCCCTTGCTCGATGGACGAACAATGACTTCGCCCTGGTCCATGCTCTCCATGATTTTTACCACTTCAGCATAGGACTTGTTATGAAACGATGGGTGTACTATCACTCGCTTTACATACTGCTGCTTTGCTTTAACCTTCTTTGAGTCATCTTCCTTGCGGCGGTCTTTGTCTTCTTGCTCCTGATCATAATAATTATCCTTTCTCGGACGCCATTCGTGATTCTTGTCCATTAAGTCCGAACTTTTAGAGGAACAGTCAACTGAGAACCGTTCCACATCGATTTTAATTATTCGCACATGAATAGCTTGATTATTTTGTACTCGCTCTTCGGGATTTTTGACATGTTTGTCTGATAAATTCTTAATGTGAATAAATCCTGAAAGCCCATTGTCCAGGCGCAGCTTAATACCAGTTGCTTGGCCAGGACAAGCGCCAGCATCGAAATGATTCCAAACCTCTGACAGTTCGGGGAAATCGTCTTTCAGACAGAATGGGCACTGCCAGTGCCCTGTTTCGTCGTTGCGCACGGGATTAGCCTGATCTAGTTGCTCACCCTGTGGCTTTCGATGCGATATTCCGCTAACCGTAGCCAACAGCATCTTGCCTACATAAAAACTTTCTGGAGTCTCTTTAGTTAACATATCAAAGAGCTCTTCAGAATTCGCCGATCTGAATGGTACCCTCAAGTCTTTGTAACGTGAATTCAACTCTGCTCGAATGTCATACAGTGTTATGCTCTTGTTACCGAATCCCTGGCGTTCCAATTCCTCAGCAAACGCATCCAAGTCCAAGTCTTTAAGACGCTCTGGTGATTCGAGAATTTCTTCCAAAGCACCAGCAGGATTTGTCTCCTCGTCATCATATTCTAAGGCATCAACGGCCATTTTTCTTGCCCATTCGTATGTTTCAGGATGAACACGAGAACCATCGAGAACTTCCACATATGCTTCAGTACTATCTCCTAAAGAGTTTGTATCAATTTTAATAAAACCCGAGCAATTAATAAAGACTTTCGGGCCCATATGACATGAAGTCACAAGTTGAGTTCGATTTTCTAGCCGCTGGTTTGTTTGCTTGAGAATTTTCACTAAAGCTTGACCTTTTCTTGGTCCCAATCCGCAAATAAACTGAATTAAGTTGAGCGTCATCGAGTTCTGCACCGCAAGGTTTATGTCTACACCGACCTCATTAGTACGATTTATGAACTCCAAGTAAAGATGCTCCAGAAGCTCCTCCTTGGGAATTTGCTCCTGCAGCGAATGGTATCTCAAACAAAGAATTTCCTCATCGGGACCACATAGTTGGGAGAACTCAACCAAAGGATCTTGCATTCTCCTAGCCAATGATACAGCTTGTTTGAGCAGCGTAGGATATTCTCGGAAGTCAGCTGCTCCCTTGTTAGAGTTTGCATATATCTTGGCCAACTCGTTGTCAATAATCTCAACCGCCACCTGTGGGAATTGTTCCTCTTCAACCAATTGCTTGATTACTTCTTGAACATCTTGTTGAATCATTTGAGTCTCCCGGGATTCTCCACCGATCACCACTACGTGCGGTTTCTTGTTCTGCAGGAAAGTCTTTAGATTCGCCATGTCCAATTGTTTACATTGTTTCTCATCTTGCCGATACGAATTCTTCCGCTTCAGGATGTGTGGAAGCCGAAGGTAGTCTGTGACTTCGCCCTCATGTGAAGTTACAGCACAGAATGCCGCCTGTGTATAGTCTGGGACGTATGCCAACCCCATTACACGAATACCTTTCGATGCGTCCCATTCGTAATCGTCCTCTTCAGTGAAGTCAGGTTGATAAGGAGCAACCTTTATCCAGTTATTAAGCTTAGTGCAACAAGCCTTTAAAATCGATTCCTTAGCTTCTGCAATTAAGACTGCTCGTAGCTCCTTTTTGATCTCAGGGATAACCATTTTTGTGAGCGCCAGCTCTACACATTCACTTCGCAAAGCATTCCAGTCCTGGACATTCTTGGAAAACTCATCACGTTGGTACAGTTGCTTCGCTTCCTCCAGATATGAACTCGCTGTATTTCCCTCAATCTTTTCAAGTATAGTTATTTCCAGCAACCCATCTTCCTCAGCTATAGTTAGGCGAAGGAATTGTTCACCAACCAAATCCATAACGGGCTTATTTGTTAAATACTTCATTCCGTAGCATGGATGATTCTCATCAACTTCCTTCATGCCTTTTTTTGTTGGTCTGACATTTATCTTGGCTCTTTCGAAGAATATCTCACGAACGCATTTCCGCAGCAATGGTTCTTTTGCAATTTGACGAGCTACTACAAATTTCGCTGCATGAATTACCTCATCAATCATCATAAACTTTGGGCACAAGAACTGTTTCGCAACATCGGCGGGTTCTATTGCCTCCTGTTCTACTTCGTGTCGCTGATAACTGTCTTGTAGATTTTCCGCAAATTGCTCCGGTGTAAGTCCGAAACGCTTCGCAAATCCACATATACCAGCTTTTCTGCACATTGCGTAAGGACCTGAGTCCCTGGCTTGTTTCAGTTGTTCCTCAGGTTCGTCTTCAATCTCTTCGATTTCTTCGCTTTCAGGGGGTGGTTCCTGGCCTTCTTCTAAATTCTCTAAAGCTCTCCGCCGAGCTTCTTCCCTCGCCTTTTTGCGTTCCTCTTTTTCCTTGCGACGGAATTCCTCTTGCATCTTAGGAATCTCATGTGAGTAGTAGAGCAAGAAATGCATGTGAACATCTTTCAATTCTTCAGGCGTTTGCACTTCCCGCAGTCTGTCAAGGTCTTCATCTTTGATAACGCGCATGTCATCAGGTATTGGTGCATCGGAAGCTTGCATAATTTTATCCAACTGATAGTTACGCATTTTTTCAAATAACAGTAGGAGCTTGTTCTTTCGCGTCTGCAACTGACACCATCGACCATCAAAGTAGTAAATTTTCCAAAGATCGTCACATGTCAATTCTGGCTTAACGTACTCTTTTCTATAGAAAGCAATAAACGGTACCTCCAACTGTTGATTGCGCATAAAGTCAAGTGTCTGTTTAATTTTTCCTATTGCACTCGGTGGTTTGCGGTATCGGTCACGTGAACCTCCATCTGTGGCCTTATCTTGTTCGGAAACTGGTCGTTTACAAAAAGCCTGCTTGTAGATCCACTCGGCCTCATCCTCCAGCTCGTTTGAGCCCTCGGCGACAGGAGTAACAGGCACTTCACGTAACTGCATTCGCTCAGGGATGTCAGTCTTTCGAATTTCATTATCCAAGTCCGTAAAGTGTCCGCGTTTCAATTCACTTGGCTCATAAATTTCAAATATTGTCTTTTTGGCGGATTTCTTTTTGGTGGATTTTTTGGGACGTTTTTCGCGCTCCCCAGTACCATCGTCTTCTTCGTAATCATCGCCCTCCGATTCAGATTCGTATTCATCGTCGTCGTATTTGGAGAAGTCATCGTAGTCAAAGTCAACTCCAAAGATGTCTTGACCTTCTTGTAGCGACCTAAAACATAAAATAAGTTATTTTAATTAATAGAAAAAAAAACACAAATATTTTCACATGGCTTACGCATCGTTAAATAAGAGACGTCGTTTCTTTTTCTTTTCAGCAATTGGTCTGCCATCGTCATCTACGATAAAATCATCAGCATCGGAGTCAGATTCTTCTTCATCGTCAAAGTGTTCAACTTCGGGTTCTCTGTGACTGCGTTCAGAACGGCGTTCATTGTCCTTTAAATTGAAAAAAAAAATATTGGTTGTTATATTTTTGTTTCAATCTGTCGGTGAACTTTTTATGTACAAAAGTGAAAGATATCAAATTAATCAAACCAAAAATCCCTCAAAGAATTACGTAACATTCTGATAATTTCATATATAATAGGAAAACGTACTAACACGGTGTGTAAATTTTCGTGTCAAAAAATTTTTAATTAAAAACGTATTTTAAAAGGGATGCTACCATAGTTTCTGGGCATTCCAGATTTTGGATTTCGTTCCAAGACGTTTTGAAAAAATAAAAATTTGATTTCTTTAATTTGTTTGATCTTATCTTTTGCTCCCGGCAACCCACACTGGAATGGTTGAGTTTTTCCACGAGCTGGTTCGCTTCAATTTCTGTAAATCTTTGATCTGTAAATTAATTTAGGATCAATAGTCGAGGTACAGGTACACATACAGACGAACAGAAAAAGGCACATAGGAGTATTTGTATCAGAAATTCGAACAAGCCAAGATCGAAATAGTTTTTTGATTAAGTCGTCGATGATAAAATTTGGATAAAGGGTCCTTTGATTCCCAGCCATAAATTACATCTCACTAACTCCGTATCTATCTTTCGGAACTGTTAGGTGAAACTTTACTTTTATCGTGTGTTCATATTTGTGAGACTATCGCTTGTGGTATTTGTTTCTACGGTCCTATTTTATTTTTGTTAGGTTAGGTTCCGTTAAAAAAGCATATTCGACTTTGAAAGCTTTATATAACGCTGATATTACGTAACTAGAAGTAATTATAGCGGCAATTGAGAGTAATGATGAAAAAGCAGAAGGGTCAAATGAAATCCCAGGCCATTGGTATAAACCTGAAGGCTTTAATTCATATAGCAGAATGTGCGAACAACTGGTAAAATACCGCAAGAATTTAAAGACCGTACAATTTTTGCAATTCATAAGAAAGAAAGATTGCAAACTACCCAATTCTTGGAGTATTAAGTATTTAAATGCGCTTACAAAATATTCACCTCAATTCTGCATAAATGGATTGACGATAATAAAATCTTAAAAAAGTTCCAAGCTTATTTCAGATCTGGTTCTTCAAATGATCATATCTTTCTTGGAGTGAGAGGAATCTTGTTCTTCGTTCAAGTTAAGCAAGGAGCAAACGATGAATAAATCCTCTGTTGCGTTCTCTATGTAGCCATAACAGATATTTTGTCGAGGCTGTTTCAAACCGAAAATAATTCTTTTCTCAAAAGTTGTGATGAAGTTGACAATACAATTGATCTGTGCGCCGATTTTGTTGTGGTATTTAAAAATATCAGAAGTTTTTTTGAAGACTTTAAATCCTCATTTGATACAGTGGATTTATTTTCTCTTTTCCAAAAGCTCGGAATGTAGTTTATGTTCGGCAGTCATGCAAAATTTGAATATGGACACAATATCGTCAGTATGGTACGTACAAGAGATGTCTGAGTCGTTTAAAACTGCATCAGGAGCCAGGCAAGAGTACGTGCAAAATGACTCAAAGACGATTTTCACATCGTTTGCTCCCTTTTTAACTTGAACGAAAGAGAAGATACCTTTCACTTTATAGGAAAATGTCTGATACTAAAGATTAGAAGGAATATTTTTAGAAACAATTTTTAGAAGAGTCCACACTGATAGAAACGAAATTGAAATTAGAACATTACTCCAAACTGGGTTTAAACACGCACTAAAGGGATTATGACTAGCTTGAAATGAGTAAGCACAGTGCAAGCGTTTAGGAAAGTTGGAGAGGATTTTGAAGGAGACACTTATGTACATTGGGTTTGAACGTCTGAATATCATAATGGGAGGGAAATATTGAGTCGGGTAAAACTTTCCACATTCGTGTGGTGCGACTGAAGAAAGATTTTCTGATTTTACAGGACGTCCGAAACTGGACACAAGGGTAATCTGATGGGTAGTTCTCTACGTCTTACAGGAGGAACACGACTGGCTATTTCTTTACAACACTTTTTTCATTAGACCTTTAGTCAAAGGTAGACAACCGATTCCGGTATATAAGTTAGGCACATTTATAGATTGAAGTTAGAAAACTTATATAACAAATAAATGCTTATTTATAAATTATAACCTTTTGAACTTATTTATAACATTTTGAAATTAAGTTAATCAAAGTTTATAAATACAATCGCAAATTTGTATAATTAATAGATAGAAGTTGGACGGAAGTCTAAAGTTGGACAATATTAATTTTTTGTTTGGCATTTTTTAAATAGTTGAGACATTCTTTAGCCGAAACAACAGTGTTCTTAATATTATGTTCTTCTATTATTAAAGGCGTTCTTTTTACTCTTCAGTCAATAATGAATCGTGAGTGCTTATATCTATACTAGGATTTTTTGCGTGTTATAGTCTTCTCCTTATCGAATAAACTTTTCAAAAGGAATAATAGTTTTACTTAAACTCACTGTCATATTGATGTTAATTATGATTTTTAAGTATTTTCAAATTTGTGATTTCAAAATGGCAACGAATTTAAAAAAAAACGAAATTTTGTGGCAGCAACCAAATCGCCAAAATTTTGAATATTTGGAGGGAAATTATCGACGTCTTAAGTAAGGGGGAAATATAAGAAATTCCCTTATTTATAAAAATGTGTGCTTTGCTGGCAGAGGATAGAAATATGAATATGACAAGCTCTTAAACTATACTACGTTCTGCAGTGTGTCACCTAGCATGGTATTGAGAATACTATAGTAGTCATACCATGGTGCTTTTACTAGACGTGTGTCACGGGCATAAAGTAAGCTATACAAACGCATAAAGAAATTCAATATTACAATATTTTCTTTTTAATTTAAAAAGATCTACGGGTTAAATGAAATCTACTGAAAAGTACATCGCAGTGTTCCATGGTTTCTTGGACTTAAGGAACCTAAGTTGAATAAGACTTTATACATTGAAGAAAGGCTTTGGAGTTGAAAAATTGTCCAAAATTGGAAACCTTTAAACTGGGTTAATATATATATGTACATACGACTGTTACTATATTTTAATTTGTTTGATAAAAAGATTTAAAAAGAGATGTCTGGTATTGCTTTTACATACAGTCTCTGGCCATATAATTAGAAGCACTGTATATTTTATGCAAAATCAAAAATAATCATTTTTTTTTAATATTTGATTGCAGCAAATGTGTTGGTTTTGTCTATTTATTTTTATTAATTATAAAACGCCATATTTGGACATACACTTGTGCTCATATAATTAAGCCACTGAAATTAAAATTAGGACTCAGTTCAAAATGAATTGTTTTTTGGTTAAACTAGTCAATCTTATATGTATATATTTATATTTAATTCTTATTAGTAGTACCCCTTGGCATAATGGTTAGTGCGTTGGACTGTCATGCGGAAGGTCTCGAGTTCGATTCTCAGCCGCTGCAAAGTTTTTTTCAGGGGTGTACTGCCTCTTGCGAGAAATTGACAAATTCTCCAAGAGTATCTCTTGTCATGGAAAGTGCTGCTCATTAGCCGTTCGGAATCGGCAGAAAATTGTAGGTCCCCTCCGTTCCTGGCAACACGCACACAGGAATGGTTGAGAGTTGTAAGTCACTAGGTCCTGGTTCACTCCGAGCTGTTGCACCACCAAATTTATTTATTTCTTATTAATTCATAATTTATAACTTTTTTAGCATAATATTAATATTTTAACGCAGTTTTATTGTAAAATTGTTAAGATTTCACCAACCCAAGTGGACATATAATTAAGCCATCTGCAATAAAGGCATTTGATTTTGTTTTTATTATGTTTTAAACCACTTTTTACCTTTTGTACAGTTAGTATTTAGTTGGAAATCCCTTTTGCCGTATAACTTCTTCACACCTCTTCGACATTGAACCGACGAGCGCTGCACATTCAGGTGTAATTTTAATCCACTCCTGTTGGATTATTTCCCAAAGAGAGGCCTTATTCATTGGTTTTCGGGCCGCAACAGCCCTTTTTATAATACGCCATAGATTCTCTATGGGGTTTAAATCGGGACTTTGAGCAGGCCACTCCAGAACTTTAATTGAATTCGATTCAAACCAGGATTTCACGACCCGAGAGCAATTCTTCGGGTAGTTATCCTGTTGAAATATCCAGGCAAGGGGCAAATTATCTACATATTCCCTGTTCAAATGAGTGTCTAGGATGTCTTTATACATTTCACCAGTCATTTTGCCATTGATCTAAATAATAGGACAAACTCTACATGAGGTAAAACATCCCCAAACCATCACCGATGAACCACCGTGCTTAATAGTCTTTTTCGTGTATTTTGGATCCAATTCTTTTAATGGGGGGCGCCTGACATACTGTCTTCCATCATTTCCAAACACGTTGAACTTGGGTTCATCACTCCAAACGATTAAAATTCCAAAAACGCAGGCTCTTATGAACATGATCTCTTGCGAATCGAAGTCTTCTTTTAATATTTTTTTGCGACACGTATGGTTTTCGTCTCGCGATGCGTCCATTTAGGTTATTTTCTTGTAATCGTCTTCTTAAGGCTTGTGACGATATTTTAACATTGAAGTCCGTCTCCATTTGGGCTCTAATTTGCACCGCTTTGCTGAGCCTAGTAATTTTTCTATCGTCAGCAGGAGTGTTTTACATGGCTTTATTCTTGGTGAATCCTCAAAAGTTCTCTTATTTCGATAATATTGAATCGCCTTCCTCACTTTACCACGAAAAAACCAAAGAATTGGGTTACTTTCATAACGTTTTGGTGGGTTTGAAAGCATTCCCAGATGATTTTTCTCTCCTATGGAGTAAAGCTTTTATTTTTACCGATTTTTTGTTGAAAAATTAACTTTTTTAGTTAAAATACACTAAGAATAAGCAAACAGTTATTTTTATTAGATTTTAATAAAAAATCGGATTAATTATTTGAGCACTTGATTAACGAACGTATCATAAACAACTGCAAGCTGTTAAAGAACAATTAAATTTTTTTCTCCGATCGACATGTAGTTTTCTTAGAGAGATAACGGTAGTTAGTAACCGTTAAGCAAAAGAGATAAAAAGTGATACAAGAGAATATAATAGAGGAAAATTATGTTAGTTGGTTTTGTGGCTTAATTGAGTGAGCACGAGTGTAAATGAAAATCACAAACTTCTAACATTTAGTCAAGTTTCCTCCTACCGCTATGAGAGCTTCAATTCTGCGCAGTATGCTGCCAATGCAAGACTGAACTGTCTGCTGCATTTGGGGATGATGATTCCACACATGGATGATTTTTTCCCAGAGCTGTGTTTTGATTGTGATCAACTCTTTAGTAACTTCCCTCTTCATCAGTTCCCAGACATTTAAAATAGGGTTCATATCAGTGCTGTTACCCGGCCAAGCCAACAAGGAGATATTAGCTTCTTGTAAATAAGTTTTTACATACCGGGCTGCATGACAGGAAACTACATCTCCATACTAAAATATTACTTGGGGCAAAAAACAATTCCTTATCATTTCTTTGTACTGGTCCTGTTTTATTATGCTTAAAACCACATACAGACGTCGCACAGAGGAGTATTCGACCTCAAAATCCGGTCAAAAATATTTTTTATGTTTTTCTTATTGGAATTGGCCTAAAATATTATTTTATAACTTATGATGCATTAAAAAGTTACACTGAACAAAATTTTCGGGTTAAATAAAAATAAAAATTTTAAATTAAGTATTTTTTTTTTCAATTTTATTTAATTCATTTTAATTATTTATACATGGAATTTTTTCGTTTGTTGCTTTCCTTAAAGATCATGAATAATGATCTTCTCGTCATTTGGTTCTATATCTAAATTAAACATAATTTTTAAACAACAAAGGGCAAATTGACTAAAAATACCTCAAGACTAAAAAACCCCATTAAAAAAAAATGTGACAAGATGGGTGACTTTTTTTTATGTACTTGAGATGACAAAAATGTACAGTTAAATATAAAAGAAAAATTTTTGCCCGACCGTACCCGGAACTATAACAAAAACACTTTTTTTTCCACCGAAAATTACATAAATTTTCATGTTTTTCTATGCATTCTTGTCATCTCAATTTTTAATACTTTATCAATAAAATATATAGAAATTTCTGTATTAAAATAAAGCACATACCTTGACCTTGGACATCCATTAGAAATTTTTCATAATTATCACAAATCACAATAAAAAAAACAGACTTCAGCGTTAATGATTAGAAAACAAAATAAGCTTATGTGGCCTGAGCTTATAAAATCGACTAGATTTAGACTAAGATCTTGGGGATTAGGGGGTCAACAGTTATTATTTGAAACCGGTTTTAGTTTGCATGGGTATTGAGGAATGCGAAAAGCAAAAATTATCGGGTCGAATGCGATTTTTTGTTTTTTTACTTATGACCGGATTTTGGGGTCGAATACTCCTCTGTGCGTCGTGTCGGTTAAAAGTCAAAAGTATATGCATATAACCTAAGTGTACTGAAAAATCCAGTGTGTCTAATAATATGGCCAGGGACTGTACATATATTTTTAACGAAGTTCTACACATTACAGTATACAGGGTGGGCCATCTATTGGCTTCTTTTTAAATCATAGGTTATTTTGACAATGACAGCTATTTCCCACTCGAAATCTTGACAAAAAGCCATGATCATATATCCGCGGAACGAAATGAGTCGCTGTACGCTTGAACAACGTTGGGAAATATTGAAAACTTATTTCTAAAGTGAATGCTATATAGCCCAAACAGTGCGTTTTTTGAAAAAAAGTTTTGGGCGAAGTGAAGCACCCACTGCGCCTGCTGTACGCAAGTTTGTGCAAAAAGTTCGTGAGACTGGTATGTGAGCGGACAACACTTATGGTCCCCGTCGTCGTACGAGAGTGTGAGACTAAATTCACGAACATCAACTCAACATCGATCTCAACAGCTCAACATTTCCAAACTAGCTTGAGAATTCTGGAAAAAGATCTCGAATTATTCGCTTACAAGATTTGCTCTAACTAATAAGGCTAAGGGCCTTATTGTGAGTGTCGTTAACGTTCGATTCGATAAAAGTCGATAGTGCCAAAACGTTTTATGCGTTAAAATTTCTATCCAAAACTATTTAGATAACTTAATGCTGTTGTAACCACGTATAAAAATACAGCTTATGGTATCTTATACAAGAATAATTTTAGGTATCATAATTTTTCGATGATCGATTTTCGACAAAAGTCGTCGATCGATTAACAAACGACACTCGCAATAAGGGCCTAAACTAATAAAAAAAAATATTTCTGTTCATTTTATTGCATTTTTAAAAAGAAACTTGTATTTGGCCTGATACTTGTATTTGGTACTGATGAAATAGATATTTGTTCTTGTATTTAGGAACAATACTATTACTCATTGGGCCTTACCAACAATCAAATTAAGAGACGACTTTAATATTTGAGCGAAATGAAGCATTTTTTAATGGACTCTATATAACTGACCATTATATGCTGCATTTTATTTTTTAGGTTAAGTACAATAAATGGTTCATAATTTAGAGTTCACATAAATATTAAGTTCATAACATGTATGGTTAACTTTATAGAGCTCTTTGAATAATGGTCAATTTCGCTCAAATATTAAGGTCGTCTCTTAATTTGATTGTTGGTACGGCCCATTCTTGATTTTTTTGGAATAAAATAATAATAATAATAATAGTGGTTTCAAAAAACAGTCACACCAGTTTTGCATGAGTATTTCAATCTCTGCCTACATGTCTTTCAACAAAGGGATAATTGCAGACCTAGCTGATAAAAGGATTTAAGGGAAAAAGGTTGTTTGTACTCACATCATCATCATCAAAAAGCTGTTCGGCAATGGCTTCTCGTGCTAATCCCTCGTCAACGGGTTGTTCTTCGCCATCACTTTCCTCATCTTGTATTCGACGCAAACGTTTGAAACGTTTCTGAAAATAGTCACATTTTGAACCCATTTCGAGCCAATAAAACCCAATTAACTTACCCTTCTTTCAACTTTCACGCCCAGATTCTCTTCGATCAGATCGTAATCATCATCCTCCAATCGATCATCAAGTTCATCATCGTCATCGCTTTTTTTACGTTTCTTCGAACGACCAGACGCATCAGAATCCTCTCCATCGCTGCCATCCTCCTCGATAGGTCTATCATCGATTAAATCTTTGAGTTCCTCTCGGAGGACTTCTTCGTCATCTAGAAAAGTTTATGGGAAACCCCAACGCATATTATGAGGCTTCTATCTACTAAATACCTGAAATCACTGTCATATGAGACAAAAAATAAACTTACCCTCCTCCTCCTCTTCACTGCTATCTGCCATTGCCTTATTCTTTTTCAGTTTCTTCCGCTCATGTGGCTCCAATTCCTCCTCATCCTAAACGTGGCCAAATCAGATGCCAGAACATAAAAATAGATTTTAAATTTAGAATACATAAATATGAAATAATTGTTGAACTCGAAAATATATCAAAGAATTGAGAAAAACTACCTCCGATTCTTCGGCTTCGGAATCCAAGAAGTCTGCCATTTTTTATACTAAACTAAGCAAGGGTTTTTCCGATAGAACAATTTATTTTTAAGTCAATTAATATCAAGGAAAAAGGTAAAATAAAACTTATTTCCGAATAAATGAACTTTAGCCGATTTTTTGCATTGGAAACCTTTTAAAGTGGAATTAGGAAAACTATAAAAACTCACTAAAATGTGGCAAAAATATTTGAAAAGCACAACGCAGTGACATTTTCACTGGAAGAAGGTTTTTTCGCGATTCTGTGTTTGTCTCTTTCATTAATTGGAGAGCAGTGAAGTTTTGAAGGGAAAAGTGGAGAATTATGGTTGTGGCTGCGTTCAGCACATTTAATTAAGTGGACTAATTCAGTGCCACTGATCTCCACAAAAAGCCATCAAGAGTAACAAAATCTTCATCGCTGTCAGTAATCCTCTTTTGCCCAAATGTTTAGGCTATGTACTCTCTCGATTAAAATATGGGTAATAAATGAAAATATATTAAAAAATCAAATACGATATAGACAACCCAACTAACAATTTTACTTCTATATTCATCTAGAGAAGCTTCTTATTACTATTTCTTGCACACATTTAAGGGTTGCATAAAACTCCAAAGAGTTAAAAGGGCGACTTTTTTTGACTCCTTTTCCACCTTTATGGAGTAAATTGTGTTACTCCGAAGAACATACTTATCATTATGTTATAGAGGTAATATATGCTTTATTGCAGCAATTGCATCGATAGTGGAAATGAAAAGAAGATTTACTGTCACAAGAATAAAATACTTATAGGAGTATGTGCAAAATAAAAAAAAAATATTTATTTCTGTGCTTATTTGATTTCATTTTTATTTTGACGCTTTTCTTGCTTGTTTTTCGGCTTTTTCCGCATGATTTCTGTAAAGATCTTATACTACGTTTCTACTGAACGATAATCTAGATTATTTTCCAGTTTGATTTAAAATAATCTAGTTAGTGTTTCCACTGGACTTGTTAGATTTATTTTGACATCTAAAATCTTAATTACAAGCAGCGTCAGTTATTAAAATGTTTTTTTGTTCAGTTTGTCAACAGACTGTTTTTTTTTCTTCCATCAAACTGTCAGATTCATTGGAAATGGAAAAGTGAATCCGTTCAGTACAGTAGATTTCAAGTAGATTTATTTGAAATCTCGAATCGAGATGATTAATTTTCGTATGGTAAATCTAGTGATTTCAAGAAGATTTCAAGTAGATTTGAGTAAATCTCAGATTATCGTTCAGTGGAGACGCAGTATTAGAGTTGATTATTTTTTATGATTTCATTTTTACTTTTATTTTTAAAACTACAGTGGACGCTCGTTAACTTGAACACGGACGAAACCAGGAGTGTTCAAGCTATAAGATTGTGCAAGTTACTGGATCAAGTTTGGTTTTATTTAATAATGATTCATGTTAATGATTTTAAAACATAAATAATGATATTATTAATAAATAATTTTAATTGAAACGTTTTTCGATTCCTAAATACGCACGTGTGTTTAAATGAAATTCAGAAATTCACCGATTATGAAGAATTAAACCTTATATACGGAAATACTAAAGAAATTTTCTGGGATTCCCCTTTACAAAAACCGTTTGCATTCTGTTCCAACATCCCCGGTACCTTGCATAGATTCAAAAATTTAAGAAATTCAATATTAAAGTTTGTTCAAGTTACAGAGTTCTCATAAATTTTACTTATTCAACTTATAGAGTACTTAGGGGAAAAAATCAAGGTATTGAGTCTTAAAAATAGTCCGTTCAAGGTATAGAATGCGTAAAGGGAAAAAATATTTGTTCAAGTTATTGGAATGTTCAAGTTGTCGTATGTTCAAGTTAACGAGAGTCCACTGTAATTTAAAAATTACTTACATGTGTAGGCAGAATGTGGGAATCGAACTCGGGTCCTCTCGCACCAAATCTCTTGCTCGCTAACCGCACGGCCAAACTAGAATATGTAAAACCTAGCGTTGAATTGGGATCACATGAATTTAATCCTATAAAGTCACATAGGCTTCCTTTATAGGTGCTTTTAACACTTAAATATTAGAAGGAAGCGATATTTATCGCTTCGTAATTCGCATAAGCTGTGAAAAAAGCTAGAGTTCTGGTATACCTAGCATATGTTCCAGTATTAATTTATTGATAAATTGATTATTCTCAGCTTCTTCATCGAAAATCTAGCTGTTAAAATTTGAATGAAACTTAATATATTTTTTAAATAAATTGCACTATTGACTTTTTACTTGCGATATAGACATATGGCAAGTTATCTATTCGTAAAAATAAGACGATGCTTAATTTTTGAAAAGCTTAAAATTTAAAATTTTATAATACAATCTACAAGATATATGACAAAAATTTTTTTTTTGAAAATGTAAAGAAATGGGTTCCCAAATTGTATTTTTATCGAAAACTTCACCTAGAATTTTGATAATTTTTGTTCCTTTCGATTAATTTTAACGATCTATAATTCAATAAAAATTTTGAAATTACGAGTATTAGATATTACTGACTGTACCTACCGCATTCAATTATTTTTTGTAATTTTAAATTTCTTACTATCGGCTTGCCGGATTTTAATAATATTTGTTTAGAGAGGCTTGATAAAAGGTTAAAAAAAAACTTCTATCCAAGAAAAAGATTAAAATATTTTCTTGGTTTTAAAAAAATAAAACTTTTTTGAAAATTTGATATCTTTTTTTCAGATTCAATTTTGTATCCATCCAGTAATAAAATGTTTTTCTAAAAAAATGTTTTAAAAAACAGTTTCGATCATAAACTTTAATTTTTTGAAATTGCCATTCTTTACATTTAGGCAAGTTTGTTCGACCCAATCCTACTTTGCATTTATAAGGATTTACTCAGTGTGGGGTTTCCGCATTTTGTTGTTGTAATTAATTCATCCTTATATGTCCAAAAGCACGTGGTGTACTATGCCTATTGCACAGTTTTATAATAGTACTATAGGAACTCTATTGCATTATAAGAGTCCAACAGAAAAATTGATCATGATTATAGAGTCTTGACTTAAACTGTCCAATAATGATTCTATAAAGATAACGAATAATATATAAAGACTTTTATAGCAGTTTGTTGGGATTACTATAGGAGCATAAACTGTCCTGTGGTTTTATAGTATCTCTATAGTATGATTAAAGGAAAATTGAGTCTTTACGCCTATAGAGGTGATAGAAAGTGCTCCAGAGAATGTCTAGGCGATGAATTATATCAAAGTTTACTCCTATAGCTATTTGACTTCCAGCAAGAATGGTTATATGAGCACTATAGCAACGAATGATTCTTAATTTCAGAAATAGGAAGCAAAATTGTTAGTTGGGAAATAACGCAGTATAATGTAATAATTTTTATTAGAAAATTTTTATTATCAGGTATGAACCATATAGACCATCAAAAATCATACATTACAACAACAACGCGCGATCCTGCTCTTTATTGGAATAACGTTTTATTATGATCCAAAAATTGATTTATACTCTGATGGATAGATAGCTATTTCGCTTTTTATTGATGTCAATAGCATATAGAGAAAAGACAGCAAATTCTTGAAAAATAAACAAATATACGGAGAAAAGTGATGAGTATATAACATTGGCGCAAAATTTTAATTGAATTAGTACGATGCTAAAGCTGTTTTAGTATAATACTAGGTTGAGAAATGAATTTGCATATTTTAATCGAATATAGCATCGCATCATACTTTCTCTACCCTTTTATTAAAGTTAAAACAATCGAATACCTACTTTATTTTTTTAGTATCGTGCTAGCTTCATACTTTGACAGCCATATTTATAAACTCATTATAGTGAGTACATAGGGCTATGCAACCCTTATAATTCCTCTAAACGCAAAATCGTTATTTATAAAACTTATGTGACGTTGAATAGAGGCATTATAAGCTAAACGCGTTTGGAGGTTGAATAGTGCCTACATAAGGACATTTTAGTACTGAACTGTCACATTCACTTTGACATCACATTGAATTATAAAGATTATCAACAAAATAAAATGCCTTTGACTTGATATTGAAACTAAAACTTTGTGTTATTTTTATTTATTGAAACAAAAATGTTAAACTAATATATTAAAAACAAATTGAATTGAAAATTGTTTAAAATTAAATAGATAAATATACTTGTTGGTGATCTCTCTCCACGGATGCTTCTTCATCCGGTGTGTTAGTGTTGCAATTTTTATTTTGCATTATTGAATTTTATCCTCAATAACTTGTCGTAGGAATATTCCAGCTAGGATAAAACGCATAACAATTTGATTTCCAGTATGTGCTAGAGATAATTAAATACCTTTATCTGATGAATCAAAGTTAATTGTTCGAATTCTTTTAACTTTTGGTAGTTCCATTTTAGTTTATTAAATTTGATAAACAGACAAGATGTTTTTTTTTTGTTTTGCGACAAACAGCTGAATGTTATGAAGGCTAAATGTAATAGATTCTTACTTTTTGGTACTTTATTTGACACAAGCTCATTATAACTATGCAGGGTAGGCAAATGTTTTATAAATATGAATTTGCATAGTGGATGAATAAGTCCTTATGCATTGCATAACTATTCACGCGTTTAGGGAATTCTAATAAATACGGCTGTGAGTATATATAATACTAGCTTTTACCCGCGGCTTCGCCTGCATTTAAGTCATTGAATAAGTATCAGACATCATCACAATAGAAATGAATCAATATGATATCTACGTATATTTTATTGCTTAGATGGGATTATCAGTTTTTAAAAATTACTACAGCTACGAATGATTCTTTAATTTCAGAAATCGGAAGCAAAATTGTTAGTTGGGAATGGAGTTTAAAAAATTTAAAATATGCTTTATTGAATTGCAACAACAATGTTAAAATATATTTCACTGTAACAAAAATAAATAATTTCGAAGTCTAACAATTTAAAAATATAAAATGCAGCGTATTAATTTAGGATATTTTTGTAGACTATATTATAAGTTTTTCCGTCTGGTGCAAATGTGTGTAAATTCCGGGCATTAGACACTCGCGAACAGGCTACATATAGTTGGCCATGAGAGAAGCATGGCTTTTCTAAATGCACTCCCGCTATCTGTAATGTCTGCCCTTGTGCTTTGTTTATAGTAACAGCAAAGCCAAGCTTAACGGGAAACTGAACCCTTTTGAATTGGAATGGAAGGTCAGTGGGAATAATTGGAATCCGAGGTATGATAACACTTTTTCCCTTGCCGACACCTGTTAAAATAGTAGATAGCACCTAGTATATTCTGCCCCAATTTCTTTATCTGAAGCCTTGTTCCATTACATAGCAGAGGGGCATTTAGATTTCTCATAAGCATTACTGGTACATTTAGTTTCAATTGAAGTTTATGTGACGGTACACCCGACAGTTCAAGTGAATTTAAAAACTCTACAGGATATGAAGTTCTTAGTTCCGTATCTATAATTGTATTTATTGACAAATATTTCTTCATTTCTCCTTGTACCTCTTTTAAAATGTCGGTGTTGATCCTATAAACTACTTCATTTTTTGGTGCTAATATTGCTCTTGCACACAACCACTCATCACAACTCAAATTTTGTTGCAATTCCGGAAAAACATGAGCAATGAGATCCACATCATTTTTCACTAAATTACAAAATTCTCTACCATTAAATACAGACCAATCCTTACGCATTAAATTTCGACGGCGCGTGGTCTGCATTTCTGCATTATAAGTTCTTCTCGCTTGTGATTGTTCTGGCGTTTCTATCGCTCTTCTAGCTGCCTGCTGCGCAGCTTGTCTTTCTGAACGAACTCGTGCCTGAGGAGGCGTTTCAGCTGCTCTCAAAACCCTTTGCCGTTGTGCTTGCTGTTGTCTTCTCAGCTCTGCGTGAACAGAAGATTCTTGATTTCGTGCAACTTTTGCTGCACGGGCCCGCGACGAATTTTTGGATAGACCAGATTTCTGCTTCCGAGGCATTTTTAAAGAAGAACAGAGAACGAATTGAAATCACAAAAATGACACCTAACCTCAAATATTCAAATAGGTTTATACTTCATATAATAATGACAGAAGAAAAAAAAAACAATAAATATAGAAAAATTTTAAACAGTTGAAACTATAGTCAATCGAACTGGATATTGACCGTCGGTAATTTTTTTTAAATAAAAAGTAGCCTATGTTACTTCTAATACCTCCAAGAATATGTGTACAAAGTTTCATGATGATCGGTTTAGTAGTTTTTGCGTGAAAGCGTAACAAACAAACTTACATTCACATTTATAATATTATAAAAATAATAAATAATAATATAATAATATAATAATAATAATAATAATAATAATAATAATAATAATAATATAATAATAATAATATAATAATATAATAATATAATAATATAATAATAATATATAATATATATATAAGTAGGGAGTAGGGATAGGGATAGGGATGGAGGGCTCGTTTCTATCCTTAATGCATTGTAGTACTTGCAGTTATGATAGGGGTCGCTGTCTCACTTTCTGTAAGTTAAGGATACAGCTGTATGCTGTCTATCAACAGCTGGACTGCATTAATTTAGCCTCGACTAAGAGAGATGAACAGCAGAATGATTTTTCCGACATCAGCGATCAATTCCCTGCAAGTGGTTTGTGTCACCTTTGTAATGAGGTAAAGATTGAGAAACTGGCACAATTCGAACCAAAAAACGAGTCCAAATTCGAAGACGAACTCAAGGTGTAATGAGTTTTAGTTGGATTTAAATAAATAAATTTGTAGAAATATTTTGCTTGAAAAAGTTACAGCCATATTTATAAACTCATTATAGTGAGTACATAAGGCTATGCAACCCTAAAATGCCTCTAAACGCAAAATCGTTATTTATAAAACTTATCTGACGTTGAATATAAGCTAAACGCGTTTGGAGGTTGAATATTGCCTACATAAGAACATTTTAGTATTGAACTGTCACATTCACTTTGACATCACATTGAATTATAAAGATTATCAACAAAAAAAAATGCCTTTGACTTGATATTGAAACTAAAACTTTGTGTTATTTTTATTTATTGAAACAAAACTGTTATACTAATATATTAAAAACAAATTGAATTGAAAATTGTTTAGAATTAAATAAATAAATTTACTTGTTGGTGATGTGTCTCCACGCATCCTTCTTCATCCGGTGTGTTTGTGTTGTAATTATTATCTTGCATTATTGAATTGTATCCTCAAGAACTTGTCTGAGGAGTATTCCAGCTATAATGAAACGAATAACAATTTGATTTCCAGTATTGTGCTAGAGATAATAACATACTTTATTTGATGAATCAAAGTTATTTGTTGGAATTCTTTTAGCTTTCGGTAGTTTGGTTTTTGTTTATTAAATTCGAAAGACAGACAAGATGTTTTTTTTTTTGTTTGTTGATAAACAGCTGAGTGTTATGAAGGCTAAATGTAATAGATTCTTACTTTTTGGTACTTTATTTGACACAAACTCATTATAACTATCATAGAGGAAATATATTACCTAGAGTCACGACTTCGGGGGTTTGCTCTCTTTAACCCTACAAGCTGAATTGAGAGGAAAAAACCCACAGTCCAAAGATGTGTTAGTTGCCCCATGCATTTTAAATGGGAACAAACACAGCTTTGTTCAAATTTTGTGGGTTTTTGTATTTCCTCTATGATAACTATGCAGGGTAGGCAAATGTTTTATAAATATGAATTTGCATAGTGGATGAATAAGTCCTTATGCATTGCATAACTATTCACGCGTTTAGGGAATTCTAATAAATACGGCTGTATTATGTGTTTATTTGGTTGTTTAATGATACAAAAATATTGAATAATAAAATGTTTGTTTGTTAATTTGTATGCTATTCTTTTGTTCTAACTTAGTCATGCTTATTTTGACATTCTCATGAATAGTCTATTCGTTAGAATGATTCTATTCCTTCGAATGAACTTTCTTAATTTTGAGATTCGAACGAATAACATTCATTTGCGAAAGATAGCATAAAATGAACTTCAAAAAAAGATTCATTTTCATTATCAGCTGTTTGACATTTACTATATTTCTATTTGAATTAGTATGACCGTTTTACATTTTTTTTGTTTCTAAACATTTTATAGATGTTGAATAAAGAATCAAGAAACAAAATAAATATTACACTTTTTCATTATAAAGTAAAGTTTAACCATGAAGAACTACATATTCATTACATTTTTTGTGTCAATTCAGCTGCTTTGAAACTATTCGTTGTTCATGATGCGTTCGTTTTATTTTTTTTTTTTTCGTATACACTTGGTCACACTAAAATATCAAAAACAAAAGAGAAGTGTTTGTGAAATGTCAAAACCAAAAAGTGAAATCTTTGTTTATTTGTAATTGTTTTGTTTATTGTTTAATAATTTAAATTTCTTTGATAAAAACATAAAATAATAAATAAAAAATAAAAATATGGCATTTGTGTTGTTTATAAATGAAGATGGTGTTGAAGTGCAGAGGAGAAGGATAGTGGATGCTTTCCGTATCAACGCGGGTGGTAAAAAAAAACCCTTTGCTACCTCCGGGTTTTCTTCCATTATTTTGTTATGCGCGTACACATATTTTAATCAACACAAATTTTCTGGATTTTAATTCATTACATTTTATAAATCTAAAATACCACAACAGACAATACACACTCACAATTTGAAACTTCCAAATTTTAAAGATGACAATTGATATGTCAAAATACATTTTAAAATTCCTTTAAGTGACCTTTAAACGCGGTGGATGGCGTTTAAGTTAAGAGGCCTTTAAGTAACGTTACTTAAATGTGAACATTGATTATAGATACCGATTTCATACTTAAGAGCTGTTTGGAGGTATTTAAAAGTTAAGAAACCTTTAAAATGTCTTTATAGATTCGGCTGTTGGTAAATATAAATAAATAACGGTTTAGAAACTTACAGCCGTATCTATAAGATTTTCTTAAACTGTATCTTAGAGGCTATTTAAACTAATTTAATTCTGTCACGTAACGTATAGGAATCTATAAATTTAATTCAAGAAAAATAATGCTTCTTCATTTTGAACGATACAGCTGTTTTGTGACAGCTTGAATTAGTAAACAACATTTGGAAGAAACATATTTAATTCTCTGAAATTTAGAAAAGAGCAATGAAACAGACAATTACCCTCGTCGTAACAAACAAAAGAAAAAGATCTGAAAACTAGGATGTTTTTGACAAGGTAACGTCTTCATTTTAAAATATGCCATAATACATTTAAAAAATAATTATTTTATGCACATTTTCTCTTCCAACAACGAAAACAAAAGTGTCGATACAAACACTTTAAAGGCTAAGCGGGAAGCGTGGACGAATGTTCTTTGTCCGTACACATATTTTAATCAATACAAATTTTATGTATCTCAATTTTTTGCATTTTATAGTTCTAAAATATTACAATAGACAATGCAAACTCACAATTTGAAACTTCAAAATTTCAAAGATGACTATTGATGTGTCAAAATACATTTTAAAATGTCTTTAAGTGACCTTTAAACGCGGTGAATTTCGTTTAAGTTAAGAGGCTTTTAAGTAACGTTAAGTTACTTAAATGTGAAAATTGATTATAAAACCGATTTCTGTTTGGAGGTATTTTAAAGTTGGAGGTATTTTAAAGTTCAGCAACCTTTAAAATTTCTTTATAAATTTTAACGCACGCAGTTTATCCGTTATATAATAAACAATACATTTTTTTTTATTTAATGGACATTTTATTTTTGTTTTCGTAGTTTAAAAATATATTCATTGCTCATTTCTGCAAAAAAAAAAATCGAAGGTAAAATTACATAAGCTCGTTGCTGTCGATATCACTGGAAAATAACTCAACATATTTATACATACACTTTTGTTTGTTTCGTTAAGTAGCAAAAACTGAAAAAAAAACTTTCGGCACTCTGAAATGTTTTAAACAAAAGAGAAATATACTGGTATAAGTATTTAATTTCATCAAAATTTTTTGAGTCGTCTACGAGAAAGTCGAAAATAAAAACAAAGTTTTACGGGAGAAATGCACCATTTAAAGAAATTTCTTTATTTTGTGAAAAATAAAAAAATTGATAAAAATCAGCTCAACCGAAAATAAAAGTAGTTAAGTATCCTATTCTATTGGAGGTGCAGATTTAGTTTTTTGTTTAAACTTCCGAAAAAAAGATATTCGAATATTTTGATGGCATTTATAATGTTTTTGGTAAAAATAATCTTAAGAATTGGTTTAGCAAACAAAAAAATATGTTTTTTCATTATCTTGCTAGTTAAACCGTTAGAAAATACTATCTTTACAATAGGTTATTATTAAAGATTTCGTAATAATATAAAACAAAATTCTTTGTTAACTTTTGTGCAAAATCAACATATTGTTTTCCATGAGAACATTTTTATAAACCTTATTAAGGGATTTGAGATATTTTAAAACAAACTTAATAATTACATTTTTTTGGTTATTTGTTAAAATGGAGAAAGTTCAAAAACAGAATTCGCAGAAACTGTTTTTCATTGCGAGTTCATTGGAGTTGTACTATAGTTAACGCATTAAATTTGATTAATCAACTCCGAAACTCTTTTGATCTTGCAATGTAAACCTGGATGTTAATAAATTTAAATTTGATCTCTATGAATTTTCTTGATGTAAAAGAGAAATTTAACATGTTCATAATTCAACGGCATACGGACTGTTCCAGTCTCTTTCGAAAACACTCGTTAACTGGGCAACAATAGTGGTATCGTTCTCTTTACGATCATAATTGGAGTCCTTTATAATCAAACCGATTCCCGCTGTGTCAGTAAAATAATCGCCAGACCAATTTGAAGTTCCTATATAGGCAGTGTTGTCAGTTACCATATATTTATTATGGTTTACCCTTCCAAACGGAATTTTAACTTGATCTGGATCTGCTGGTACAATAAAACGACGCTGTAAGCGAAAATGAATAAATATTTTTTATATTTATATTTTATTTATATTGTTTGACGAATGACTTACAATTTCAATATCAACATCCTTAAATGATGATGTTAAGCTTGCCAACGATTTAAGAAAGTAGTCTTCGGACGGTCGAGAGCTGCCCCACAAAGAAATCAACATTTTCACTGAAACTTTATTTTCGACGGCAGCTGTTCTGATCGCATCGTCTATAAACGGCCAGTACCTGTAAAAAAATTAAATATAAATATAACGAATTATGATTTGAATTGACACCTTTTTTCTCTTATTCGTCGTTTTGTATTTAGTAAAAAAAAATAAAATATTTTTTGTTTGACTATATTTATATGCTTTTATGTACATATATAAACATATACATAGGTTTCCGCTCCATTATATATTTATAATAGCACGTTACACGAAGCAAACATTTACATTATAAACATATTGGTAGATTTTAGTCACTTCCTCAACAAGGCCATACAAAACTTTACTATACCTTATTTTCGGCGAATAGATAAGAAGAGGATAGTAATCCATCACAGCGATGTGAACAAATTTATCCGCACTCAGGATAACACTAACTATCGCCTCTAAGTCGTTTGTGCGTCCAGTGGAGCTTAGTGGTGGTGGAGAGTTCTAAAAATTTTATAAATAATTTTATAATCCGTAGAAGAAAAAAAAAACTACTCACAGAAAAGAAAGTGTTGAAATAGAGATCATCATTGAATTTAACAGAAATCGGTGACTTGATGTTGAATTTTGTTGAATAAGATTCTGGCCAACGAGATGGAATTTCGGAATCATCACGACCCAAAAACCAATAAGCTTCAAAGATTTTAGAGACATCTTTAGCTAAGCATTCGCAATTGGTAACTAAAACGCCAAGTTCTTTAACTTGTGTAAGCGATCTCCAGTCCATGTTGGCGCTTCCCAAATAAAAGTTCTGTCCATCAGCAATCCATAGTTTTGTATGCAAAACCCCGCCACCCAGCAAACGCGGAAAATTAACCGATCGAATATCTGCAGCCTTTCGCTTCATGAATATTTGTGTGTCTAAATTTGGTTCGTCTGGCGTTGGTTTACTTTGCGCTATACGAATGCGGTATTTTTTCTTTAGCCCATTAGTCATAATTTGTTTGAATATATTTTCTCCTTGCCATGCAGAGGTGTGATTGTAAAAATCCGCACCACGAAGTGTCCAATAAAAAGAACCAATATCAAGAGAATTCTTTGTCGAATTTAATAATATAGACCAAGCATCGTAAGTCGATAAGAACTTTGGACTATTTTGTGAGAAGTTAAGACCTTCAGGAATGCTTTCTACCAGCTGTATCCTTAATTTAAAAAGTTCTATTTATAGTTTTTTCTAATATGCTTGTATTTTATTTACAACTTACCTGCAATTATCAGTACAGATATAATTAGTTCCATTTAGCTTTGCATGGGGCGGATTCTCATTGTTCGGATCAAATAATGGAAGCAAAACAATCAAAACTATTAACACAAACATGAGTGTTATGGGAATGCAGGACGGATTACACCATCTGTATTTTTTCCACCTAGAAATTTTGAATTAATTAGGTACAGGAAAAAATCAAAAACTAAATTCTCATACGGATCTTGATCGGTTTTAGCTCGTAATGTCTTCATTTGATCCCAAACCTCGAAATCATCTTCACCCACATCATTCTTTTCGCTAAGATCATGCTACAATTAAAATAATACCATTAAAAGAATACACTTGTGATACAACAAGGCAAAATAGAGTTTTACATATATCAGTGAAGGTTGAACATCCTTCTTCTATCGAGTTTTGTGATAGTTTTTAATTTCAATGAAGATGGATTCGTAATAAAGGTGAATAATATTATTTTGCCAACTTTACAGAAGCTAAGCATAGTGATTCACATAAATCCTGTAACCGCATCCTAAGGCTGACACGACTATACATATCACAAGTGATGTAACAGAAAAATAATACATTATGAAAATGTTACTTGATGCATCGTCTTTATTCGATACAATTGAGTATTGGCATCACCTTACTGTATTTAAACAATAATTTTAAAACAAAAAAATCAATTGAACCTAATCAAGTGCTTTCAATGGTCGACTGTATCGAATAAACACGATTTTATCAAGTTCAGTGCTGGAACAAAGGTCTTCTGGGGGTATTGACTCTAACCTCAAAATAAGCTCAGACATAAACAACACCGATATACCAGCTACCATTCATCTATAAATGGAAAGAATACTTTAAACATATACATAACATATATCTGCCAATGACATGAATTCCATGACATTCTACTAGTTTCAAGAAATGAAAATATGAAAATAGTTTTGATGTTTAGTAATTCAAAAAAGGCGCATTCTCAAAACCTGCAGCAAAAAGAATATCGGCATTTTGTCCACCTACATATAATAACTATTGTTTAATATCAAACGGGGATGATGAAAGCTAATAGTTTCAAGGCACTGATATGATGGTCAGTAGTGATGTTGCAGGTTCATAAACTCAAACGCAGATCGAGATCACTATTCACGATGTTTCATCGATTATCACTAAGAATAAAAACAAACTCATATCCAAGAACAGAACTAGAAGTCAAATCGTGAAAGGAACTATTGTACTTATGTATAACTGATTAGATTACTGTAAGATTAACAAACATTTTTCTTTCTTAATTTTATTGTCCACAACAACTTACTCTGTTCACTCTCAGATTCTCTGAATAAACATTTAATTTCATTTTTTATCTTTTTGTTTGCACTTATGTATGTATGTTTGGTTATGATATTTTAAGTTTTTGCCCCGCAAAATATTCAGTGGGCCTTGTCAATCAACACAAGAAATAAAACATCAAAATGACTTTGTTTCTCTTTAGTGCGAACTTTTAGTAAAATGAATACGTTGCTTGAAGTTGCATATGACCAACCGGCTGACTGAGACGATAGAGCTCTAGAATAAATTGTAGTGCAACTACCTCACTCACTAGCTATGAACACTAAACAGTGCAGAGTAATACCACACTCCACGCAACGTGGGTCAAATTCTGTTTTGTTTTCCATTTGTATTGGTTGCAATGCAGGTAGGTAGATAAAGTAATAAAAATACCTTAAAATGTTTGTAGAATTTTATTATTAATCTTAATTGCCATACTCGTAAGTCCTTTGGGAGACAAAGAACTATTTTTGTTGTTTGAAAACTAAACGAGTAAAAAAAAGAACACACATGTCCTTTTAGGGTAAGCAGTAATATTTTATCGATTCAAAAGGAAGAAATGGTTTCTTGCGATTTTTGTAAGGGATCGCATTACCTCCAAGTTTTGTTTGAACTACATACTTTTCGATGGATTTTTGCCGTTTAAAGGTTATAAGGCAAAACCGATAATCTGAAATAACTTTTGATGCGTACATGATTATTCAAAAATTCAATTTCCAACGTTTAAGGTCAACAACTCCAATTTTTTTTTTTTTTTTATTGGAGATTTGTCAATATAGTACCTAAAACCTTAACAATGCGGTGGGTCATCAGTAGGGTGCAATATTACTTTCTTTATTTTAATAAGAAACATCGATTTGTTTTTTTTTTCATATGAATAGCGTGCTAGCACAACATTAACCGAAACAATTTCATTTAAAGGGGTTTTTGTATGGTTACATACATGCAGTGTACCTGCGAAGCTATATATATTTATATTTCATATATTTTGTAATATTCAAAAAATTCATAAATTTCATTTAAAGCGAAGAAGCAAAATTGCAGGTCAGAAAATTGTATTATGTAGGTATATGTCATATGTTTGTGACGTGTGAGGTTCTATCATGAAATTAGAATTTGTAATAACATAGGTACACAGAGTGTAATTGTTTACTCGGGTTGCATACCTATAACTATAGCTTATTTAATTTTAGATTGATGGGTGTAAAATAAAATTATGAAGTATTTGCAGAATGGAACGCACTGTAAGCTTGAATACAACTAGTATTTTGATTTAATTCAGATAGGTATCTACCTTTCTTTAAGACTCTGAAAGCGAATCGCAAAAATCTGTTTTTTAATTTTTTTTATTTTAAATTCATTTTTTATTTTAATTTCAACTTATCACTGTCTTAAAGCTAGACAAAACGTTCATGAAAAACTAAATATGCAAATGTTGAAATTGAGAAGGAAGAACCGGGTAACCAAATCGACTGTAAAAGAAGTTTTTAAAGTTAACTTGAGGTTCAATGAAACTCACTGATAATCGTTCTCTGAAAAAAAAAAACGCAAAGTCGTTTATTTTTAAATTATACTGGGGACATTTATTAGGCTTAATACAAGTTTAATCTTAATCAAACTTAAATATAGCTCTTATATCTAGGATTGAAGTAAATTGGAAGGATGTTTAAGACCGAGTTTCAAGCAGGATGAACAGAGGTTGAAGTGGAAACAATTAATGTCACAATTAATCCTTCGAAGGATGCGAGTAAAAAGTTCGTTGGAGCCATAAGTGGTACGCTGCGTAGGCAGATAGAACAAACGACGATTTCGTAGAGATGAAATTGTAAAGATTTGTGCAGTCAACAGATCCTGAATGTATAAGATGAATGAAGAGAATGTCGCTTATTGCTTCGTTCTTATTCCAAGACAGATCACGAAGGGTTAGACGTAGGAAACGCCTTGAATGCTCTCAATTTTGGATATATGAATTTGTTGATAAGGGGATCATACTTCACAGGCGTATTCAAGAAGGAAGCGAACAAAGGTTAGGTATAAAGATCAGATCAATAGGGGTCAGAGAATTCTTTGGATCATTTTATCACAACGCCTAGTTCAGAGTTTGCTGTAAGAATATTCTCGTCAATATGTATAAGAAAATTGAGCTCTCTATCACATAAAACACCAAGTTCGCGAATTGACTCAGCGGTGGATATGGGTTGAGAATAGAGAAGGTAGAAACGGGGGTTAGATTGGATGCGTTCTCGTGAAAAACCTTTCAGGCACCAGACAGAGAGACTGTTGAGATCAAGTTGTAGAAGAGTGGAATCATCTGTGGAAGAAATGATCTTGAAGAACTCTGTATCGTCGGTGTAGATTGAAATATGGGAATATATGATGACTACTTCAATATCGTTAATAGTAAGAATAAAAAGGAGAGGTCCTAAGTGGCTGCCTTGTGGGACCCCTGAGATAGCTAAGAAATCATCAGGGGGTCAATTCTCTATCTGTGAAACTGTGAAGTGATAAGTTTTTTCACAACTTCACAAACTATCCGATTCGCAATTTATGGAAAAAATTAATAAAATGTGAAAATATTTTCAAATATTAAATTTGTTTCTCAAACGTTTTTGTGAAGAGTCGATAAAATATGAAAATTATGTACAAAAACAAAATTATACTCAAAAATGAGTATCGTGTATCAGAAATGAAAGCAGTTATCATTTAAGTACTGTTTAGTACATGTTTTGACAAACATTTATCAGAATGAGTTCCAGAATCGCATTTTGTGAGTTCATGAAATGGAAAAATGGCTGTGAAAACTGAAATGATAACTTTTTTATCACTTCATAGTTTCACAGATAGAGAATCGACCCCCAGATATGAATCTTAATCTGAAATCAGGAAATTTGTAGTAACAGATAGGTTCAAGCTCAAGGGTGTACAGTTTGAATAGAATTAGGTTATGTAAGATTTTGTCAAAGGCCTTACTTAAATTGGTTGAAACACCGTTGCTTCCGTTCTCTTAGGTTTGAGAACTAAAGGATAACTAATTCACCGAGGTTAGTGGTTGGTTTGTTTAGGGGAAGACAAAAATGCTTTCAAAATTTTGGGAATATGTGAAAGTTTAGCAATTGGACGATAGTTTGTAACTTCACACTTTGGTCCCTTTTCATCTATTGGAATTGTTTAAAAAACTAGCAAAAAATTGGAGAATGTCTGTTGATCATTTGAAGTTTCGTTATTGGAAAAGAGAGAGGGAGAGTAACCATAAGATTTTCGTTTTAAGTTGACTAATTGGAAGAAGGTCTTTAAAATAAGATAGCAGGCAGTTGTAAAGTGGAGACAATTACCAAGATAATTAGAGTATTCAGTTGGAAATCGAGAACGAAGGAAAGTTTCCAAGAACTTACTCCTCTTGTTTCGCAACGATAGTAGCCTGTGATTATACCAATGTGAAAAAGAAGACAAAGTCTTACGTCGAGAAAATGAAACATGAAGAAAAATAGAATTAAATAATTTACATTGTCAAATTTAAGTATATTATTATAAATACCATTAAAAATATAAGTACCCCTTGGCATAATGGTTAGTGCGTTGGACTGTCATGCGGAAGGTCTCGAGTTCGATTCTCAGCCGCTGCAAGAAAGTTTTTTTCAGGGGTGTACTGCCTCTTGCGAGGAACTGACAAATCCTCCAAGAGTATCTCTTGTCATGGAAAGTGCTGCTCATTAGCCCTTCGGAATCGGCAGAAAATTGTAGGTCCCCTCCGTTCCTGGTAACACGCACACAGGAATGGTTGAGAGTTGTAAGTCACTAGGTCCTGGTTCACTCCGAGCTGTTGCACCACCAAATGTAATGTAATGTAATGTAATTATAAATACATACATATAGCTGGGGTGAAAATAATAGTAGTGAACCTTTTGACACAACAAAAACTAAAATAAATTAATCTACTAATTTTAAAGAATTAAATAGTCATCTGATTCTGATTTTAAAATTAATGTTTTTTAGGCTTTTAATTTCAGAAAAAACTCATTTTTAAATTCAATAAATTAGTTGGTAATTTCAAATTTATCCAAGTCATGTAGAAAAACAGCGGTCAAAGCAATAGTAGCGCATTCAAAATCCACCTTTGAATATTACAAAAGGGAAAATTAATAGACAATTTCTACCATAAGTGATAGTCGATTGTTTGAACCTTAAATTAATATTAAGTTGCATGTCCCTTGTTAGATATAACAGCAGCACAACGACGTTGCATCGAATTAATAAGATTTTCACATCTTTCTACAGGTATGGACGTCCAAGACTGCTGCGCAGCTTACAAAAGTCTGTGTTAGTAGTTGGCTTACAACAAGCAACATACTTGACATCGCACGAAAGATTTGCAATAGGGTTGCGGTCTGACGACTGCGCAGGCCACTCTATGACATTAACCCTCTTTTCTTGGAACCACTGCTTCGCAATTTTAATTGTATGCTTTGTCTTGTTGAAAGAACCATTTCAGTGGCATTTCATTTTCAGAATATGGGAACATAACTTCCTACATGATCTTCACATAAAGATGCTGATCCATAATGCCTTCAATCCGGTATATGGGACTAACACCTTAGAAGGAAAAACATGCCCAAACCATTATGCTGGATCCTCCATGTTTTATTGTCTTGGCTGTGAATCGTAGATTATATTCTGTGCTTGGAGGTCTTGTTAGACGAGATTCCTTTTCACCATATAACACAATCTTGGACTCTTCTGACCCCAGAATATTCCCCCACAAAAAATAATCCAGAGACTTACTAATGATTTTATTCACACTACTATTATCTTGACCGCAACTGTACATATGGGCATTATGTATATTATAAGAAAAATTATAATTAAAAGCTGTTCTTGGTTGCACGGTATAAATACCTAGTTAATCAACTCAGTTGTTCATCAGCGATACATGTTTTATTTATTCGTTATAAAGGATTTGAATTACTCAACTTTTTTAACTTGTCAACTACTTTAAACAGAAGTTGGAACTTTAATGCAAATATTTTATTAACATCAGAAAAATGTTTTTAAGACGTTATTAAATATAACTTCCATAGTTTGAAAGATCAACAAACCATTATTCGCTAGTCTCATTTAAGAAAATGGAAAATATTTAAGTTATTAGCAATATGTATTTCTTGTTGAATTACATACATCTACATGTATTTATTATTCTATCTAACCACCTTAATGACAACCTCTCACCTAAGCACGTCTTCGAAGATGATTTCAAATTAAAAAAAAAAATATGTATATTAATACTTACAGAATAATTTTATTTTGTCTTCTTACATCTTAACACGCCGATTGTTGTTTTAAAAATTATAAATGAAATTCAAGTGACTTATACTTAAGAGAACGTTAACACTAACTGACATTGCAGCAAGCCTTTTGTGAAATTCAATTCGATAGCCCGACTTACTGGACAACATACCAGCTATTAAGAAACTCACATGCAGCAGATCATGTTTCCTTATTTCGGATTTTTCTACGTCCAAACTTGTATCTCCAATGGCACTAAGGTAGCTTATGAAAAATATCATTAAGCTTTCAGCAAAAAATTTATTTTGTAAGCACTTCATGTATGTACTAAGACCATTGTCATCCTGACAACTTATTTCATACATTGAAGCTATAAAGTTTCGACAAATCTCACCATTTAGCAATGCCGAGCATATTTCTTTTTGTATCACTGAGCATTTCATGAAGCAGTAAGTCTGTGGTTCATTGAAGTTAATTATCCAAGCTAAAACATCAAAACGAACATTGTCTACGAGTCTTTTAATTGCAATATCGATATCGCTGGTGGACTTTAATTGAAAAATTGTGGTTATGAGAAATTTTGCTTCCGTAGCAACATCATCAACAATCAGCTCTGTACAACGAGTATCTTGAACTTTTTGCAGTATTGCCAAAAATCGACTTGGATCAAGGAATTCATTATAGAAACTTTGAATTTCCAATATGTGGTTGGGTCCTGTCTTGGTCATGAGAAGCTTGCTGCATACATCATCAATAAGACTTCCATCGTGAAACTTAGCCAAAATTGAGTTTAGTTCATGTCTTGGGATTTGTTGACATTCTATTAGCCTTTTTTCAAGAGTTTCTCCATGAATCTCTAGATTTCCATGTATAAAAAGCACAGCTCTCAAAAATATGCGAATTTCATTTGCCTTCGGCTCTAAATATCGATGAATTTCCAAAAACGATAGCACGGAAGCAAAGTGTTTGGTAAGTTCATCCAAATTAGCGTTTGGATTTATATCCATTTGGGATAAGAAGTCATCCATTATAATGAATCTATTTATTAAAAAAAAAAACAATAGTTAATGAATAAACATAAGAACATCAGAGATCAGAGAATAACTAGTATGATCAGTGGGTTTATATTTAAACAGGATCACTACGACCCACTATGTATTCATGTTTTTAAATTGAAAAAAAAAAAGCAACTATACTATTCAAGTAATTAATGATTAGTTTTAATAAGACATACCAAATTTAAAACAAGCCCATTCGCTTCTTTAAAAGGCAAATATTTAAACAAACAATTTAAATGTTTTAATTTGAATTACAAATAACAAAACCATCTGTAAATTGTCATTTTCATTGGTCGCGTTCACCTCGTAGTCCGATAGGGTATCTAAAGGGTTGCTCAAAAAACATCGATACATCGAAAACATCGATGTTTACTATTCGATGTATCGAATAAATCCGATGTTTCGCACCCTTTCGATGTTTACCGATACATCGATGTTTTTTATTCGATGCATCGAATGAAGCAAGCATTGAAAAAATCACTCAAAGTGCCAAATCTACAGTTAAATTTATTTCACATGCTCTCTTCTCTTTCAATTTATGTATCAGTTTGATGGTGTATTTTATTCGATCCATATTGAATAAAGCAAGCATCGTACAATACACACTCACAACTTACAGTCACAGTACCTAAGCGAATCGCTTGTGATCGATGAACCGTTAGTACTGCAAGTGCATAAGCTAATTCTGACAGAAATCAACAGCGGTTCAAAAAACTTCATTTTGAAGACCCGCTAGCTTGTGCTCAAGCTATTCAAAAAATTAAAGAATTAATGAAGAAAGATCTACTAAATGAAGAGCAAATGGAATCTGAATCTGATAGTTCGGAAAAAATATCCGAAGATTTCAGCCTTTGGAGTGACCATCACAAACTACTCGTAGTTCACAAAAACTGGAAAACCAACAAAAATGAAGAAAGTGTTTGTGATGAGCTTTCCGTGTACTTGAGGGCACCTGTTGGTCGTCTCAGTGAAAACCCTTTGAAAATAGGTCCGATTACAAACAACAATTCCCAAAACTTTACAAAATTGCGTACAAATACTTGACTTGCTCAGTGCCACCAGAAAGACTTTTTTCAAAAGTCGCGTAAATAAAATTTTATTTATGCAAAGCTTAGAACAAAAGTATTGGGATTTTTAATATCAAAATAATAACGCCCATATTATTATTAAATCAAACCGAAATTTAATTTGGTATTGTGTCTTCTAGATGTCAAATCTCTCGATAATAGTGCCAAGTTTGGGAAAATATGCAACTTCAAGCATTCACTAAACATGCTTTGAGACAAAACTTGTTCTCAAATTCGTTAATAATATGGTTGTTAATGTTTCCGTTTCTAACCCCTAATAATGAAACGTATTTAATATAAAATTATAAAATCTTATTTTGAATAAAACTCATAAAAAAAAATATTTTATTTTTTCATTCGATACATCGAAAACATCGATGTTTTTATGCGATGCATCGACAAACATCGATGTAAGGTTACGATGTATCACATCGAATAAAACATCGATGTTTTTTTTCCATGAACATCCCTACTTTAGTATCCGATACGTTGGCGAACGACCAAAACCGGATAGGTACCATTTACTGTCAAAGTCAAAAACGACGTGAATCGACCAGGGTTGGCCGAATCAACTACATGCCTAATTTACTATACAATTTGTTACGTCTGCTACATACGTAGTTAATTCATAAAAAAATAGAATAATGGAAACCAAACAATTTTGCATATTTATGATCTTAATCTTATGAAGGTTTGTACAAAAATTGAAAATGTTTTATTTACCATAAGGATGAGAAATTGTAGAAATTATACATGATAGATGGGAAGTTTATTTTTGGAGACAAACAATTTTCTTTGGCATAATTAAAGGATTTGGATTATGAATACATGATTTAAAGATATTTTTTAATGCTGAATTTATTGTCCAAGATATGTTGCGACGAGTTAGTTGCAGCAAGAGACCATTTGCTAATCCGCAAAGCAAACAAATAATATTATACATATACTGGATTACAAATCCTATGAATTTTTTCTTAAAATATAATATGGTATAGCCCTTATAAATATATACAACTTACAATGTCTCTATTAAGTTTTTAGTTCAATTTTTTGATAATTTAATCCTGCAATGAGGAAAGGTAAATTGAAAAGGGTAGATTTTTTAACCACAAATTATCATATAAATACTACCAAAAAACTTTTTAAAAATAATGAAAACCAATAACTGGCAATTAAATTTAAACTTGAAACTGTTTATTTTGTTTATGAATAAGTCCAACTAACATACTATCCAGAGCTAAACTCTTGAAATCTGACAAAAAAAAACTCCCATACAACTCTCTTATATCCCATTGTTATACCTAAGTATTAATATCTTGTTATGAAACTGAACTGGGTTTCATAACATTTTTATTTTAAGAGGTAAACACTTTTGCAGCTTACAACTACTTAAATCTTATAGCTAAACTATTTTCTCTTCTTGCAATAAGATTATATAAGCTTATAGTCTTAAAAGAATCCTTTTCTGAAAACTCAGTTCTAAATAATATGTCCATATTATAATCCCATAACAAATCATGTTTGAGAGTTAAGATCATTTCATATTTCTATGAAAACCCTAAAAGAATTTGAGTTTAATACCTCCTATATCAAGAAACAATCTGAAGTTCAAAGAATAAAAGCTTTGCAGTAGGATCCGAATGAGCTCTTTAATGCAACAAACTTTACTTTTCTCAATTAGTAAATTAATACTAGACGTACCAAATGTTAAAAAGTTACAGTTCGGCCAACCCTGTACTCGACACAAAAGAAAATAGATCAGCTGAAATGTCAGCTGTTCTTCAAAGTTCCCCTTGGATAGTTAAGTATACCAAAAATTTTTGGATAGCTTTATGTCGATTTCCTTTTACACACTAGGGATTTTAGGGATTTCGATCCCTTGTCATATGTTGCAAAAAGAAAACAAAAAGAGATTGATTTTTTTTTGTTAATGTGTGCGTGAAATGTCAAATTAAAAATCTGAATCCATACTTCTATTTACGTTTTGTCTTTTCTCTTTTGTGAAGTAGTGATACATCAAAATATTTTTCTCAACCTCAATAATTCTCCTAATCCTCAACGCTCAACGTTGCTTTAAGATTACAAATTAAACAATTTTCTATTTAAATAAATAAACTTTGATTTCCTCAACTATGACTGAAGTCGTTGATATGGCAGCCCGTCTCCATTTAACACTCGACCAGGATTAACCTATCCATTGAGTGTTCCGTATTGTGGCAATGGTTCCATTTCCATGCCCATCGACGACATTGAGACATCGATATAATGAATAAGACCAATTGAATTTATTGCAAAATCCATTATTCCCATTGCTTAGTATTGCGAATATTATCCTGAATATGAAAAATGCAAACAATGGCTGGAGAAGAACCTTCCAACCGAATTCGAGTGTTTGAAGCTGGAAGATGCTGCGAGCGGCGATGCCCGCGACGATGACAAGAAACGTCAAAAACGCGGTGGCAAGGGCTTGATGAAAATCAAGAAGAAGCAAGATGTCACCAAGAAGATCTGTGTGCCGCGTGTACCTCGTGGCAAGAAGAAGTTCGGCACTGTCGTGACTGGATTGAATACGTTTGGTAAGATTGGTCCAACCACGGCTGTGTTGGGAAATTATTAAGTACTGATTGCATTCATTTTCTAGAAATCGACCTCAAAGTAGCTGCTAAGTTCTTCGGGACGAAATTCGCCTGCGGATCATCTGTAAGGTGACGTTAAGGACGATTTGTTTGACATCATTCCAGAAAAATGGCCCGAGATCGATGAAGATTTATTGAGGATTTGGGAGACCAGAAGAGACAGGTTGCTAATGTAATGTGTCCGTATTCAAATGAAAAATAAAAAACTAGGCCTTATTGCGAGTTATAATATCGATTTGGACTCGATGTATTTGGAATACGCCAGCTTTTATCAAGTTAAGCTTGGAAAAAATCCAAAAATTCTTAAGAAGATGTCAACAAACATGAAGATACAACTCAATAATAATGCTAGAAAATGTCTGCCTGCAAACACAATCAAATTAGATGAATCGCCGCAGAAAATCAAACCTTTTAACGAGAGTTTACAAATCAAGCAAATACCCAATAACAAAGCTCAAGAAGTACCTATCAGTTGCTCCAATTGAACTTGGAGTTCAATTAGATCTTAATATGGATTTGTTAGTGGATGGGTGGAAGGATCTTGAACATTATGTCAAAATGTAGTTTTAGGACGATTGTAAAGAAAGATCTTGGTGTTCGATGGAAAAACTTTACTTGCAAGAGTTCTTTGTTCGGCAATCCCGTGGTAGGTAAAATTTTGAGTTATTCACCCTTATCACGGAGTCCCTCGTAGCAAGTCCCCAAAAATTTTGTTACGCTACGAATACGAATAAATTTACATCATAGGCCCCGAACGAAATCAAAACAGCATTCCTAAATTCGGAGTTTCAAAATGAGTTGATTTGCCTCAAAATGTGAAAAAATAAATAAATTTTCGTTGTTCATCTTTTGATTTGATTTTAATTTTGTTGGACGTTAAAACTGGATACCATTGCCATTGCAATCTTTTTTATAAATGTAGAAAATACGCGAAGAAGACCAACACTAAAAATAAGATTCATTATGGAAGGATACCAATATTTATTTGTATTTACTTTATTTGCCTTTCAAACAATACAAAATTTAAACAAATTCATATGAAAACAATAATAAAACTTGTTTTTATATATCTTATTTACATGTTTTTTTTATCTTCGTTCGCTTAATTGTATTTATGTTTCGTTTTAAGTTGAGCTCCGATTATAGTATCTGTTAGTAGAAAAAACTGTTGTTATTATTGATTGATGTTATGTGTTTGGGATGAAAACTGTTGTAATCCCATTTGCGTTTGGGGCGTTTTATTGGTATCGGTTTCACAAATGCTGTCACATAAAGTGAATCCCGAGAAACATTGTTATCATCCTCGTCATAATAGTCACAATCGACTCTATTGACGTTTTCAGTTGTTGGGCAGGTTCTTGGAGAGTTCTGAGTTTGCTGATTGGCGGCTGGATTTGCGTTTAGACATGCGGCGGGATTTTGTAAGCTGCTACTTTCCATGATGGTGTAATCGAGTTTAGACCAAATATCATCAATATTTGTTTATGCTCGATCTAAAATGACACGTCCTCCTCTTCCCAGTCGACGTCGCGGCAAAATTGTTGCAAATCCTATACAAAGTGGTCTGAAATAGAAAAAAATGCTAAGTGTTAAAAAAATAATAATATGACGTTCAAATTTATTATTAAATTTTATCTTACTAATCGTATTTTACATAATGGGGATGTGTATAATGTTGAATATTCCGAATATTCTTAAAAGTAGGTACTTTTGTCATGTTTTTGAAGAATCAAAAATGACAAAATCATTGTTCGATGAATTTTTTTTTAAATGTTTGCGAACATTGAAAATGGTTTTAATAATTAGTTAGGAAACTTAAATTGGAACTGAAAACCGCTCCAACCTTCAAAATGAAGCAACTAGTAACCGAATGCCACTGTGGTTTATGAACCAAATTCAATAAATTAAATTGAAATGAAGCAACTATATTATCCGAAAGCCACTGTGGTTTATGAACCAAATTCTTTTTTATTCTACTTCTTATAATAATTTAAACATACCATAAAAACGACAGGCATTGAACCTCGGCGCTTGTAGCCTCTCTCCCAGCGCGGGTAGCTCTTTTTTTGAAGTGTTTGGAAATCTTGAACTGTTCTGTTATAATGGCTGCAGTTCGTCTAGACACTTTAAAATGGCGACGGAACTAAAAATAAACCAAATAATATTTATTTATTTATTTTTTTTAAATAAACAAAGAACCTACCTCGTCGTCTGTGTAGTTAGAAACTACATCCTGGACAAAATTTACAACCGAATGCCTCACATTGCGATTGTGATTGAAAAATTTATTTATTTCCAAAATATCAGAATCAGTTGAAAAGAAACTTTCGGATGATGATGACGAAGAAGAAGACGATGAGGAAGAAATCAATTCTTTCATTACTGCGAGAGAAGCCATTGTAAATATATTTAAAGTTTATTTAATGTTTATTTATTTTCCACAAAAATTTTCACAGCACATGAAATTATCAGAATAAAAATCACAATGACGTCTAAAGCTAAATGTCAATTCCACTTTACTTTGGTATGTGTGCAAGTGCGTGTTTCATGTACGTGTAGATCCCTCTTCAAATAGGGATTTTAAGGATTTGATCCCTGTCAAAGAAAAATCGATTTTTCGGTTTAAAGGAACGTAAAATCTGCCGAGGGATCAAGATCTCCACACAGAAATCGATTCCTGAGTGCAAAAGGAAATCGACATTAGATTTCTACTTGACATCAGCTGTTTCGTTAATCAGTTGTTTTTTCCTATGGGATTACAACAACACCAACAAATCCAGATACCTTTGGATACGTACCCGAACGCGACCATTTGGTTGAAGGCATTCCACTTTCCAGTCCACACATTTGATATACACAAAAAGACTAAGGGCGGGTCCACACTAATTATGTGTTGTTCGTCAAGTGTGCACCAATAATCCATTGGTCTATGTGCGCGGCGTGTCATATAACCCCATATGGTTCATTTTAGCAACCAAACAGTTGTGAAACTCAAAATTGAATGTGCGTGCCTGGCCTTAATGTACGCGCTTACCAATATTACAAAATCGACTACATTTGCTGTCAAAAAGACATTTTGCAATGACATTTGTTTTATTTTGAAAAATAAAGAAATTTATTTTGCTTAAATTCTATTTTGATTTATTAATAAAAATGAGTTCCGACGATTGACGACATAAATATTTTAATTGACTCGGTAATTCTTTCTGAAATTGAAATTTATAGATAATTAAACAAATAATCACATTTTAAATTATTGTTTATTTCCAGCCCGATTCTCCCCAAAGTCAGTGATGCCTCACAAGTCACAAGAAGAGGTGAAATTGATTTTGTGACTTTTTCGAATTCTGCCGCTCAGTCACAACTTGTGAGAGTCACAAAAACTATCGAAACTGTGATCTCCTTCAGAGCAGTACACAAATCATAAATTTTTAAAATTTCTTTGATTGACATTCAGTAAGAGAATTTTCTAGATTTGTGAACAATTGTGAGTACACAAAAATGGAAGTGGACTTTGTTCTAGTGAATATTTTTGCTGATCTTTCCCACAAAAAAGAAAAGTAATATTATTACATAAACAAAAATTTCTTTAAGAAACTAATCGTATCAAGAAGTTTACAGCAGAGATACAAATGATCCATTCGCTCTCCAAAACAAAACATTTATAAAGTTTTTTCAGCTTCCGAAAACTTTATGCAGTCACCACGATTGTTTTCTTCTGAAAATGTTATATTTATTATTTAATCATTTTATTGTTTAAAAATTATGTTACCTTGCATTTTATAATTTCTTCGTTTTGAATAATCAGCTGTTCAAATAATGACACTTAAAAATCTCACCATGCTGTGGTGAGTTTTGTTGTGACGATTAGGGGGAGAATACCAAAATGTTATCGAATCACAACAATCCTCACAAGGAATAGTCACAAGAGCTTGTTACTTGTGACTCCTCACAAGGGGGAGAATCGGGCTGTTCACTTACCTACTTATTATACCCGCACAAACTTCAAAACAAGTTCTCAAATCTCAGAGACAGACTAAAAAGTATAATTTTGTTCTCTTTCCTTTGCTTTCAAAGGAAACGTGGCGTTAAAACTTAAAGCCTAGTACGCAGATCGAGACAAGACAAATTTTATCTCTACAATTTTAATCTCTACAAAACTTCTCCAAATCTCGCGCAAAAGTTTTAAGTTGGAGAGAATAAATCTAATTTAATGTGTTTTGTAGTGTATCTCTGGAACGGGTTTCCTTACAAAAGTCGTTAATACCTTTTTGTGGAATCTCCTCTTGATGCTTTCAAGAGAAGCATCAGCATCATTTACATAAGACCAGTTTTGACAAAAATCACTTTCGGTGGCTATCAAAATTTGTCCCGCAAAATAATGCTTGTATCATTCTTTTTCCTCGCAAAATTTAGTGGAGACATTTTGTAGATCAATTCACAATAGTATGAATTTTGCGCGCGAACTGCGTACTGCTGGGAAAAATATCCGAGACAAAATTTGTCCCAGAAAAAAAATGTATGGGAGACAAAATTTTTCCCGATCTGCGTACTAGGCTTAACGGCGAAGTTAAACACGAGTTTATTCACTTCAAGATTTAAGGTGACGTTTAGGTTAAAGCTGACTATTAAATTGATTATTGGTATGGTTAATTGCTAAGAGTCCATTTAAATATTTAAGTCATCTCTAAATTCGATTTTTGGTAAGGCCACTAAAGTATAGACAGTTCATGGGAAAAAACGAAGTAAAAACCCCATTTTTGACGCGTTTGTAAATGTCAAAGAGTCATATGAAGTTAGCACTGTACTAAAAAATAAAATAGATATTCGATGATTTTAACTTTGATAGAAGGGTAGAGAAAGTATTTTGCTCGATTAACATTTGCAAAGTCGTCGTTTTAACCTAGTTCCATACTAAAACAGCTTTAACATCGTACTTATTCAACTAACATTGAACAAAGCAGAAATACAGTCTAATTCCCTATTCATGATGCAACTAGATGATCTACATATATGGATCGAATCTGTCAACCTGTTAAATTAGAACTAAAACCGACATTTAAATTTAAATTTGATATGATATAATAACCGTGTTTTTTTTTTGGGAAAGTTATCCGTAGTACAGTAGGATTTTATATGAATTACAAATACAACATCCGCAGTAGGATCACTGCCGATAAAAGGAGAATAATTGAAATCCTGGTGGGGATAGATATTTGACATTTATTAGAGTATCGGCAGTGATCCAACTGCGGATGTTTGTATTTGTTATTCATATAAAATCTTACTGTTCTACGGCTATTCCCAAAAAAACACAGCTATTGTCAGAGCGCTCTATTTGTGTATGTTACTTTTTCTAATCGGAGATAGCTGTGAATGGATACGTTTGAGAGAGAGCTTATTGTCGGAAAATGTCTGACGTCTTGAGAGTAGTTTAGGCTAGCCGCGCACTAGCAACTTTTAGTTGCGAAACTGCTTGGTTCGAGCAACTAAAAAGTTTGTGTTTGGACACAAACTAAACGATTGCCTAAAATAAGTTCGCCATTTTATTGAACATATAATTATCTGCAAATTCACGGACATTCAACCAAACAGTTCATCTGTTTTCTATAAGTAACCAAACAGTTTCGCAACTAAAAGTTGCTAGTGCGCGGCTAGCCTTAGTGCTCAAGATTGTTCCATTTATAAACCGTAGAGCCCTGATCATATATAGATACTTGCCTCAAACTTTTTCGACTTTCCAATGCTCTTTTCAATAAACTAAAAAAAAACTTCTACTAGCCGTGTTTTACTATCGCCAATCATCCATATAGATTATCGCTTGAAAATAAAACGATATGGATCATCGTAAATGGCAGTGTTATATATGTGCCCATCACTTTCTATCATTATGTTTGTTGATTTTCCAATAATTCTTTTTTTTTATACTGTAGCTTACACTACCTTAATCTTAGTACGCAGATCGTGCTAAATTTCATCTTCCATACAAAACTCTCCAAAATTTAGCCAAGCCAAAATTATGTCAAACATTTTAGCCGAGAGCTTAAAAATCAAAATATCTCTTCGAATTGTACATAATTTATCTGTTAAAATTTAACACGAAATAATTGTCTAACACATTTATTCTTGAGCTAAATTTCAATTTTAAATGCAAGAATATTTAGAAGAATATTTGATGACAGAAATCTTACAAGATTTTTTACAGCAAAAATCACTCATTCATAATTTTTAAGAAATCATACTTAAAAACAAATTCTTTTAAATCTTTGAAAAAAATTCATTTAGAAAAGCTGTGTTCTGTAACTACATATTTCCCAAAAGGTTCTTATGTCAAAATTTTGTTTGCATTTTAGCTAATATTTGGAGAAGAATGTGGGAGATAAAATTAAGCGCGATCTGCGTACTCGGCCTTACCATAAAAAACTATATCTTCTTTAAAATAGATCCATATAGAGAACGGGATCCCAAATTAATTTTGTAATACTACGTTTTCACTAAGAAATAATCTTGAATTTAAGTGGATTTACCATGAATCTTGTTTAAATCTAGAAGATTTACCATACAAAATTATTTCGTAAATCTAGTAGATTAGAAATAAATCTTGATAGATCTTCATTGGATCAATTGTTCTATAGTTCGGACTGACCTAATATTCATATTGTGCTAGATTATCTAGATGATTTTTCATCGTTTGGCACAAATGAAACTTTCTTTCTCTCGCTTCTACTTTATAAGAAAAATTGAAACAACATTAGCATTTTGATAGATGCTGTCAAATTTAATCTTCTTATTAATCTTTCAGTGCGGTGAAAACACCACATAAATCTCAGATTATCTTTTGGTGAAAACGTAGTATAATACGTGTTAAAAATTAATCCAGATCCGGATCCATATAAATCTGTATATAATAAAACGCGGCTATTATATCATAATATAGTTTATTTTTGTAACTTTGTAAATTTTGCTCTACGATGTGTACAACGCCTAACATTTCGCTTACACATTTAATAATCAAACAAACCTAAATTTATGGCTATTTTCCTTCCATCGTTATTTATGTGGACCTTAAGAGAGCCCTGTAGATCGTGTTTCTCTTCGATCACTGTCCTGTTGTCAGCGACCTACCTTCGATGACCGCATGAGGGACCTAGTCGCACTTTAGTTTGTTCAGCTTCAGATCAAAAAGAAAAGAATTCCAGTAGATAAAAAAATCTGCGATGATAAAGAAAATTGTTTTGCATTTAAACCCAACACAAATCACGACAAAAGTCTTCCAAAATTCACACTAAAATGTATTTCAAAATTTAAATCCTAACCCAGAGATTATTTGATCTTCACTGATAATTGATAAAGCGAGTTTTTTAACCCCGTAAATTGCAGAAACCAAAACTGCTTTTGTCCATGCCCAAAAACTGTGTGGTGTTCTGCTTCTGTGCTGTCTCATTATTTTTGTTGTGTAAAAACAAGTTTCAATTTGCACCTTTTATAAAGTATGTGTGGCTGGCTAAGCCTGTTCATCAGTGTCCATTTCCAAGTCCAATTAAAACACGCGAGTTAAAGGTGTACCGTATTCTAGAATTGGCACAATTTGTTATTGAAATCGTTTCCATAGTCGAACTGTGTGTGGTCGCGGAGTGGTGCAGCTAAAACAAATGGATATAAAATATTAACAATAATTGCATACCATCTAATTTGCATGCCGAAGTAATGGACACCGAACTACCTGTTCTTGCTGGATTCTTGAACGTTCCAACTCAATCGGGATTCTCACTCAACCGGATATCGAAAAAGGTCTAAAGAAGTTTTTAATTTTTCTTTTGTTTCAAAATTTATATATTTTCTAGCTATACAACTATGAGATCCTAGATTTTCTCACATCAGTTTATTTTTTTTATTTAAATACCTATCTGGTTTGCAGTTTGTTTAGTTAGACCAAATACCACTCTTCTTGTCTCTCTTTTGCCACTCGCAATTCGCAACCCCTTGTTAACAAGTTCTGGTATAAATGTTTATTGATTGTTATTGTTCGATTTTTTTTTTGTAAATTATTGATGATTGGAATCTGTTTACTGAGCTACTGAAACGAATAACAAACAAGTAAGGGGAGTTTTTTGTTTTTTGATTACCTAGTCCTTGGTAAAGTCTCGCGTTATGTAAGTATCCAGTCCCATTTATGACGATGTGCTTTAGATAAAAGTCAGTTTATCTTTAGCTACTTAAAGAGCCTTACCAATAATCAAATTTAGGGACGACTTTAATATTATTATATTATTAACTATACATGGGATGAACTCAATATTTAAATGGACTCTGAATAATGATCCATTCATTAGTTAGGTTGGGTTAATGAGCTGACAGTTGATCCTGTTACCGTCACACTTAGATCAATGTAGATCAGTTGTGATACCCTAGGGATTGTGACTCCCATGTATTGAAATCTATCATAAATCCTATGTCATTCAACCCTGTTAAGGGGGTTGATGAGTTTAAGCTATAGCCTGAAATGTCGGAGGGTACTTCTTTGTCATTGAAGAAATGTCTGTCGTCACATAATCACCTGGTTGAGGAGAGGTGGACGCCTTTAAAGAGTGTGATCCTTTTCTTTACCAACACTAACGAAATCGTCCCTCCACCAGGCGCGTAGGATCATGTCGTTCCTTGCAACGTCTTGCAATGAAATTGATAGGTCAGTGTTTGGCTTATATGTCCATTTGTTTGGATTGCTGAATAAGTCGAAGGGGCTGTACCATTACTCAAGATGATTTTACCAATCTAAATCTTAAAAGATACTTCTGAAGCATCTAGACTGAGGAAAATTCTCTCAACTAATCCAGTTATGCCAAATTCTTTAAAAACGTCATATGGCTCCTGGAAAAACTAGTGTGAACAATCACTCAACCTGCTACTTGACACTCACTTCGCGCAGGTAGCTCTTAATACAATTGTAACATGAACTCAATGCAGGACCAGATGGCATAATACCAGCTGAATTGCAGTTTGCTTCAGATATTATCTTACCCACTGTGGAGATAATACTGAACGGCTGTCTAAGCCTGGTACATATTTCCCTATTATTGAGAGAAGTTAAAGTTATCTTCATTCCCAAAGCTGGTAAATGCTCCCACGTTACACCCAAGGATCTAAAACCAATCAGTCTATCATCATTCCTTCTTTAAACTTTGGAACGATTGATTGATATTCATCTGCGTAGCGCTATAGAACCAAGCCTTATTTTTACAGCACAACACGCTTACTGTAGGGGAAAATCAGTAGAAACTGCGCTACATAACTTGGTACTCACCATGGAATACTCCCTAAATCACAAAGAGTACGCTTGAGCTGCATATAGAAGGCGCTTTCAACAATGTCGACAGCGCTGCAATAGCAAAGGCACTGCAGAATCTCAACGTAGATAGCTCACATAGTGACCTGATAAATTTCATGCTGAAAAGCAGAATTATAAATGCGAAACTAGGTAGCTTTACTACAAGAAGATCAGTCAGCAGAGGTACTCTACAAGGTGGATTCCTATCTCCACTTCTATGGAATATAGTAGTTAAAAACCCTAATAGAACTCATATAAACCGCTCTCAACAAGCTAATCAAATGAGCAGATCGTTGTGGTGTGTGGTGTTAACCCCCACACAAGACTAAACTAGTCCTCTTCACAAGGAAATACAAAATTCCAAAACTAGACCCTCCATCGATCAAAGGTGTTCCACTTACTTTCTCAGATAAAGCTAAACACCTGGGTCTTATTTTAGATAAAAAGTTAAGTTGGAAACCTAATATACAGGAAAGAGTAGAAAAAGCCACAATAGCTCTTTTCTCTTGTAAGAAAGCCGTGGGGAACAAATGGGGCTTGTCTCCACAAATCACTCACTGGCTACATACTGCTGTCATTATACCTTTACTCACGTTGTGACTGTATGTTGGACAGCCTTATATAAAGTGACAAATCGCGATAAACTAAGCAAAGTGCAGCGTTCAGCGTGTATGTGCAACAAATGGCCACGAGCACAGCCGTACGTCTCAAAGCCATCTCTCAATGGACCAATAACTCTATTGGCCAAACCATCATTCTGAATTTATTCGGAACATTACCAAGTCACTCCGACTACATCACTCCCTTGTTGGTTTTCGATACAAACTTTGAAGTCACCATTCCCTAAAGGTCAGCTTGGTAGGAAGGGGCTTTGATAGAAAATAAATCAGTACATTTTTATACAGATGGATCGAAAACTGAAAACGGAGTGGGTGGTGGAGTGTACTCAGATGGACTAAACCTTAGTCTCTCCTTCCGCCTACCAAACTATTGTTGCGTATTCCAAGCGGAAATTCTGGTGATAAAGGAAGTATTGTCTTGGCTTAAAGAAATCGTTATATCTAGTACGGATATCCGCATCTTCTCAGATAGTCAGGCTGCTTCAAAATCCCTCGCATCAGTCTCTTCAAACTCCATTACAGCCCAAGACTGGACAATGCATGCTGATTGGAAGCAGATGGTTAAAACAATGACAAACTTAGGAACATTGTTGATGGCTCAACTGAGCTACAGTTGAAGACGAACTTTTCCTAAGAAAACAGTATAATTCGTCAAAAATTTAACATAAAATTTCAAGCAAAAGTGAAAACCCCAATGTATGTATGTATGTATAACCGTATTATAAAAGAAGCAAAATGAGACATCGTCGATTAAATTTGTTATGTGTCACCGGTCAACATCTAGTTGAAACAAAGACACTTGGATATTAGATTCAGGTGGCCATATTGAGTATTTCGCATAGACAATAAACAGGGAATCGCAAAAAAACACAGGTCTTGATAAACGGCCAAATGATTGGATTCGTAAAAAAATGATTAATTCTTAACATTAAACTACATATATTTGTTTCATTCGGGGAAATCGGTAGATCTGGGCTATGGTTATCGAAAATAATTGTTTCGCCACAAAATATTGAAAACAGCAAACTTTAAGAACAGAATTCTCCTAGGTATATTTTTTAGTTTTCAGTGGAATCGTAAGTACTACAATTTTTTGTATTGTGTTTGTCACTCAAATAAAATACATTTTAATCTCTTCCAGCTTACAAATTTTCTTCAGCAAAATACATTCATATAGCCAATTGTAATTGAGTGCTATTGTCTTGTCAGACATACCATGGAAATGCTGATAAATTATTATCTCAAGAAATATCTTGAAGAACGAACGCTTCTCAATGACCGGCAGTATGGCTTTCGTAGCAATATGTCCACCCTCGATCTGAGGGAATATCTCACCAACAGTGGCAAAAATCTTTACATCGTTTTGGAGAAAGTAGGATTATTGCTCTTGATATTTCAAAGGCATTTGATAGAGTTTGGCATTTGGAATCGATGAATCTCTTCTTCGTTGGATAAGAAACTACTTTTCAAATCACAATACAAGTTGTGGATGGTTTTAAGTCTGAAATAGATCACATTTTTTTTTGAAACCATTCTTTGGTCCAAATTCTTTTTTTTTTTCTTTGATTCATATTTTTTTTTATGGTTAAAGCAATGATAAGAGCAATTTTTCCGACCACGAGGAAACGATACAAACTAATGTTTATGCATATTACAGACTTATGATCTGCAGCTACGTGTCTGTGTATGGGCCGTATAAGTGTTAGGTTTCCTTCGACGTTGTAAGAAATTTTGTACCCAATACCTCACTTGACCGTAATACTTTCGCTTCAGCAAGTGCCCATCAGTTTATTTTCAAATTTTAAAAATAATTTTTGTATCTTGTTCGGTACATTAAAGCCGGATTTTAAAAAAAATATATAGTACATAAGTCTTCCTGTCTGACTTCTGAAATTTACAATTTGATCACTAAATGCATACCCACACGAATAAACTACCAAATCGTCAGAAGTGCCCGAATCAGGTATATTTTCCAAATTTTTCGACAACTTTAGCGGCTGCTAACATCTTTTGTCTTCCAATTGGCCTTGTGACATTTTTAAATCTTCTCTTTGGCACACTCTTCATAACCACTACCAATTTTGACCATTGCCGGAGAACTACCAATTACTGTTCCAAAAAAATTACCTTTGCAAGCAAAAATCGTCATTAACAGACTCTTGGAACTGAGATATTCGTATATGAAAAAACGATAATTAACAGAAAAACCAAATTTTTACAGATTACGAATTAGCTATAGACCAAGAGCCGGCATCAAATTTGGGGAAATGGATAAATAACCAAAATAATAAAAAATAATTTGAGCATTAATAGGTTCATGCGGGGGCGTAAAAATTTGTGTGTCAAGGAGGCTTCAATTCCTTTAATAAAAACAGAAAATAATGCTCTGCGATTTTTCCTAGGTGGACAAAAATTTAATCTTTTAACAATTGAATTCATAGAACTTAAGATATAAGCTTTTTAAGAGAACATAATCGGTTTTTTGAAACTTTTCTTAGTTAATTCTTGCTTTTTAAAAAATATCAAAACAAAGCCCATATGGATTGGGTCAAAGGCTAATATCTTTTCTATTAATCAGGTCATTAAGATTAAGGTGTTTAGGCTTAAGGAAAGTGGGCGAGCGTCATAAGAATATGATTAATTTGTCGTAAATTTTCGTGAAACAACAAAATTTCTTGCGCTCCTCGTTAATTAAAAATTAACGCTTGGTAAAGCTAACTTTAAAGTCAAGACAATTATTAACACTATCCTTTTCCTTTTTCGAGTTCATTTTACCCTATTTTGAGGGTACGGTAATGAAGGTTCTCTAGAAGAACTACCTTCCCCCTCTGACTACTGCACTTTTCTTGAGTAACGATTCTGTTTTAGAAAATTTTAACAATCATTCCAATCAAATACAAAAATGTCGATACATATAATTTGATGCAAATGCTATTTTTAATATTCTAGAATTTATTTAGTAACCAATTTGTATTATTTTTTTTTGTAATCTTTTTAGAAAAGCTGCCAACGCTACTGTCTTCTATTCAAGGCCAGCCGTCATGGTATTGAACGTCTTGAAATATGTGAATCCAAGGACGACAAGAACCCGAAAATCATAACACTTGAAAATTGCGTTAAAATAACACAGGAACCCGCTCCGGCCAATCTTATACACATCGTCAAAATGACTGGAACATTAACTCTGAATACTCTAGCTGAAGAAGATCTTAAAGAATGGTTAAATGCTCTGCAGTCGGTGGCCTTTCGAGATAAAGGCGGTACACTTAGTCGAAGCACTGCAATTGAAGAAGATAATGACCTATATTGCAGTTCCTATGGAGATGGTCTTTTCATAGTGAAACTTATTCCGTCCGAAACGTCAATACGTTGTAATATTGAACCCAAATCATATATGTTACACTTAACTGCCACAGAACTTCAATTGAAATCTGCAGAAGATCTAAGTGTTATAATTGCCAAATGGCCATATAGATTTATAAGAAAGTACGGCTATCGTGATGGCAAGTTTACATTCGAAGCCGGCAGAAAATGTAATACCGGCGAGGGTGTCTTCACATTAGATCACACGAATCCACAAGAAGTTTTTCGTTGTATGTCTTCGAAGATGAAGTCCATGAAAAAGCTTATAAGTGGAGAAAGTCTGAATAGCATTGATTGTGGAGAAAATCAGTTAAGTGCTGCACTCTCAATGGAACCAGGTTCAAGAAGCCCCTTGCCGCCATCTCCACAAAATCCAAACGGTTGTGAATTTGAACTGAATTCAACACACAGTGTCATCTCGATGCGCAGTTTCCTGCCGTCTTCCGATTCGCTGAACAATACTTCATTCAATTCGAGTAATTCATCCACACAAAACGTGATACAAACTTCATCTACAAAAAGCATTCCAAACAAACCGCCCAGAAAACTGCTTCCACTAATTGCAGACAAACCACAGACATCACAGCAATCATCCACACCAACCACACCATCATCGTTCGCATTACAATCAAATGAACTGAAAACCATGATAAACAACGCCCAACAGCAACAGCTAAATTGTGATAAATTCAAAGTATTCCAAAACTATGAACCAGTTTCAATAACAACATCCAACGATCCAAACAGAACGGGAGGATCCACTGTGATTTTGAAGCCATCTTCATCACCCGATCTTATAAAGAGTATTGCAAGCGTTTCGTCTTCTCCCCCTGACCTTCCCGTGCGCAACGAAAGTGTCCAACTCATAAAAACGACCGAACGTGATTACGAAAGTATTGAAACCATAACCGACGCCTGGAAAACCCTAGGGCTTGGCGAAGTAAAGCACACCGAACGAAACCACCCTCCCGAAGACGACCTTATTGATTTCGCGTGGCAGAGAACTCAGTCGCAACGCCATAAAACCACATCCAAAGACGCCTGCACAAAAATTATCGACATCGATGATAACGAACAAGAGGCCACATACGATCGATTAGACTTCCTGTTGCCCAATAACAACACATCCAGCGGCTACAAGACCATAGTGACTGTTTCGTCGGCCTCGAATCGTAAACCAGCCAGCGTTCCAGTGCCTAACGATTACGAGCTCATCGCAAGTCCAGATACTCATCCATGTCGGATAGCCGATGATAGTTATTTGGGCTACGGGGTAATCCGCAAGCCAAGTACTCCTGGACCACAAGTCGCAAACACGTCGCAAACAAAAATGGTAAATGTCTCAACAACCATGCTCAATGATTCAGAAATGGCTCTGGATCATAAAAACTACAACGGACTCAGCTATACTATCGTCAGTAAACCGAAACGTGTTTAAAATTCATCATCATCCGTATAAATGGCGTTCTTAATAAAAAAAAAAAAAAAAAAAAAAATTATACAATCTTTCGCCTTTTTAAAAATTATCTGTTTATATTTTTAAAATTAAACCAAAGAACGCTTAAAAATTAACTGACATAACTTTTTTTTCGACAAATATTCGGAATTGAGTATAGTTCTCGTTTGCCATAATTTTTTTATTTTTTTTTTAAACTCAATCCTTAATTAAGTTTTATTTTACAATAAGTTTCGACAAAATATTTTGTTTTTTTTTTTATAACATAAAAAATATTATATATATGAACTCGTTCATGCGCGTAATGTATTATATACTCAGTCAAAATAAACAAAAAATATAAAAAATGAATGATTTGTTTGCTATTTTAAAAAGTATTGTCAACTTTTGAGTAAATATACATAGTTGTGTATCACTTGAAATTTGTTTGGCTTGCAAGTTCTTTAAAATCAAGTCTGATTTGTGTATGATTCGCAAATTTAATAAACCGAATAGCAACTCTATTTAAATTAAACGCAAATAGATTTAACCCAAAAGCAAATCAGTTTTAACTTAAAACGAATCATCAAAGTTTAATTATGGTCACATTTGGAAAAGGTGGTCGGAAGTTGTAGTTGGAAGAAGAGCTTAGCAAGGCACACATGGTATTTCCATTTCAATTTATTTATACACATGTATAAATATTAGTACATTAAGATAAATATCATTTTTAGTACTTAGAGATAAGATCAATAGATATTACATGCTTTTATTTTATCTATATATGAAAAGCCTTAAATAAATTTTGTGGTACCATTTTCTCCAAAAGTATTTAACCGATTTCGATAAATTGTATATGGTTGGAAAGCCAAAGTTGCGGAGATGTGCAGAATATACTTGAGTGAGACACGTATTTACTCACTGTGAGTCATTTTTGTTTTTGCACTGTCGAACACTGTGCACATTTCAAAAAAATAAAATAAAACTTACTTTTAATTCCAAATAATTTAGATTTTTTAAGCTACATACATGGGTTTTTTTAGATTTCATTTTCTGCCGAATTTCGACACAAGGAGAAAGGCTAGTTAAATTTAATATTTCTAAAAAGACCGCAGACACGAAACCCGCCAATAAAGTCTCAAGATGGAAATTTGATCAAAAACCCGAAACAAAAGGCTGACATCTTCGCTGACCATCTTGCGAATATCTTTAAGCTATTTCCAGCAAATACAGTTACAGATGACTTACAGTTTGTTGATAGAAGCGACGAATGTAAAATTTCCATTGTCACGCTCAAAGAATTAAGAAGCATTATGTCAACATAAGTTATCTATACTCTGTTCGACAAAAATTGTCAGTGCAGGCCTTATGGGAGAGCTTTTTCCAAAGCAGTGGCGCCTGATGCACTAGCAAGCCACTGACTTTCCTCAAAGAATTGTTGTTGTAATTCTTCGCAAAAAGTTGTACACCCCAACGCGACTGTTGAATCCCACTGCTGAAGAGCTGTCAAGTCAATACGATCGTGCGCTTGTTATATACATCAAAACAGAGTTACCATTATCATTCTAAATTACAAGCAAGGAGCTTATTCAGTGTATTTTATGAAGGAGCTTTTGGGATTTGAAGCTTTTGAGAACAAGTTTTATAAAGTTGAGTGTTGGAGATTTATAATGTAAACTAGGGAAACCCTGTGAGAGCTTTAAAAGGCGACACACTTATTCAAGCCTATGAAACCAGAGTGAGAGGCAAACGTCCTATCTTCCCTGTACTGACAATTTTTGTTGAACAGAGTATAACAAAAAATCACTAGGGTAAGATCTAATAACTGCTCAGGTTTTGAAAGAAATGCCTCCAAAAAACTACATTTTATAATAAACGCATGCCTTAAGCTTGGATATGTGCCACATCATTGGAAACTTGAAGAAGTCATTGTTATACCTAAACAAGGTAAGTCACCAACTGAAGTAACATTTTACAGAGCTGTATCGCTTATACCAATCATTGCAAAAGTTTTCGAGAAACTGCTAATGAAAAGGTTTAGAAATATTTTAGAAGAAGACTAATCCCGAACAATTAGTTTGGATTTAGAAATAAACATTGCATGATGGACCAAGTGCATAGAATTACGGATGTTGTAGAAAAAACAAGTAAGTTCAGCTCTATTCTTAGATGTTGCTCAAGCCTATGATAAAGTTTGGATTTAGTACAAACAGTATAGGGACCTTCCACGATACGACCAAAATTACTCCGAACCAAAGAAAATTGAAGCCGATATACTCCAAGGAAGTGTCTTAGGACCAACCCACTTTTTGTTATATTCTAGGGATATTCCAGTGGACATAGCCACCTTTGCTGACGATACTGAGATATTGGTGCCTGATAAATTCGTTATGAAGATTCCAGAAAAACTGCAAAATGCAGTCAATAACGTTAAAGATTGGACGCAACGATGGCGTATAAAATTAAACGAAACAAAATCCACGCATACAAACTTTACAAAATGGTCTCTAAACAATACACACGTTGAGGTTGTACAGGAGTTTAAATACTTGGGTGTCCTCTTGACCTACAATTTAAGCTATCTAAAGCACTCCAAAGAAAAAAGCAATGAAGCTAAATTGGCACTTAATATAATGTGGCCAAAGTTTTTTTCGAACCAAAATGTTGATTTAACGTCCAAGTACAAAGTTTTCAACGCGACAGTAAATGCATGCATGACACATGGCGTCCAAGTCTTCGGATACACACACTTCGAAGCTTTTGAAACTGTGCAAAGGAACTTTTTTAAGAGGATATTTCGTTTGCCTAACTCAACACCCAACTACGCCATATATGTAGAGTCAGGAATAGTCCCTATATATACACAATTTGAAGGCAAGTGCGAACTTCATTACTAGAGTGATGAAAAGAAGTGAAACTTGTCTTCACAAAATAATTTTAAGAAAATTACTTCGAGAGAATGCTTCCCCGTTTAAAGACTGGAACGAACTAGCTTTATCTCACGAAACAAGTTTAAACTTAACAGAAACTAATGTGACCAATTGGCAGGCTCAGTTTTCTGATGTGATTGCTAAGGTGGATCACAAAATGTTTCTGGATAATCTTTCCAGAGCATCTTCATCTACTTCAAGAGCTATTTATAGTAATTTAAACCACCACCTGCCCTCGGAAGTCTCTTACTTTAGTAATGAATTTTCAGCCTCGGTTATAAGTATTATTTTTAGAGCAAGAGTTGAAATTTTAAATTTAAACTTTGTACCTCATCGATCAGACTTGCCCAGCTATGTGATCTATGTAACGGAAGAATGAATGAAGATATTTACCATTTCGTGGCTGCTTGTCCTATTCTACAAGAAATTCGTCGGTTGCATTTTCGGGAAAGTTTTATATCTTTAGACAAACTTTTTGAAATTTTAAATGGAGCAATGGGCTGGCTCAGCCTCTTTAAATATTGCCAACATGCTCTTTCTTACCGTAACAGTTTCACATATTAACCTTAGTCGATTACCCGCTTATTGCAATTTAAACCAAATTTTATACCTAAATATTTACTGTTTTGTTGCTGATCATACAAAATTTGATAATATTGTGTTTGTTTGTGTTGATAATTTTGTGTTTCAAATCACGTTAAAATTGATAATATTCTATAAACAGCTAATTTTAACCAAATTGTGTATTATTTTGTGTTTCAAATCATGTTAAAATTGATAAATTTTTTTAATAACAGCTAACCAAATTGTGTAATATTTTGTGTTTCAAATCACGTTAAAATTGATATCACTGTTTTATATAAAAATATTTCTTCATATCTTTTGTTAAACATTTCTTTTTCTTTTCTTTATATTTTGAAATTTTTGCTTTTTATTATTTCATTTATTTTTTAAATCATATTATGAAATGTCATCTCAGGCAGACGGCAGTATTGCCATGTCCTTATTCTTAAGTATACAAATTTGTAAACCTTATGATGAAAAAATAAAGAATCTATCTATCTATCTATACAAACTTTACAAAGAAAAAACTAAATAACGTTAAAATTTTTATCAACGGAAAAGCTGAACTTTTCGCTAATACTGCCAAATAACTTGGAATGACTGGATGCAAAGCTGAAATGGAAAGAGCATATCGAAAAGAACAGAGCAGAACTGAACTTAAAGTACAGAAAATGTACTGGTTACTACAGAAGAACTCTGGTCTATCTATCCAGAACAAAATAATGTTATACAAGTGCTGAAACGCGTTTGGATGTAGGATATCCACCTATAAGGCTGTATAAAGAAAACAAATGCTGAAGCCATCCTAAAACAAAGTCCTTCATGGAAAAATAATAATGTCCCTTGGTACATAAGAAATAGCGATCTACATCGTGACCTTCAAATTGAAATGATCATAGAAGTGGTTAAAAATATTCTGCATCATACAAACAGCGACTGCGAAGTCATACCAATTCCGAGATGGCAACCGTCTTAAATGTACGAGTCAATGCTCGGAGACTTAGAAGCTTCCCAAAAATGTTTTGCTTAGTGAGAAATATGATCATATTATATAAAATATAATAAGATTCGACATTAGGATTTACGACCTCATAGTAAGTGATCATGGGTAGAAACAGACTTTTAACAAGCCTTCCCCTAGTATCAGGAGGAGTGAAGGTGGTGCAGTGCATTCACAACTTTCGAAGACATCCATATATTTTACCTATAACATGGTTCGTCCTGATAGGCTAGAGTTCAATACAAGACCCAGACTTGTGACTGTTTGAAAGATAGACAGCAGTTAAAGTATCGAGTGCTAGTTTTTTTCTAGATATTGGTATAATTTGTGACTTTCTAAATATCACTAAGGTCCTCATTTAGATTTGCTAACAAGTTCAGCTATGTTGTTAAGTGGCAGTCAACTACAACCTGTACTGAGGAATGTTTACATACAGATGGTAAATCATTAATGAACATACAGAAAATAATAGGACCCAGGATTGATCTTTGGGGATGAGGAAAAGGTTTGAAAAAGAATAATTGGTTACAACTCCCTGAAGTCTATCAAAGCGATAACTGAATTACGGAAGCCAAAACATTTTTCAATTTTCAGCAAGGAATTTTGTGGTTTACTTTGTCAAATACCTTCGAGAGATCTAGAAGGCAAAGAAAACCTTGGATAAACAAGGCAAGATTCTTATATGTCTGACATCTGTCGGATTATTTTTCTTTGCAACAGGAACGACTCTAGCTATTTATGAAATGGTTAATAATATGAGTCAAGCTGGATGTTATATGTATATAGAGTAGAATCAAATTTATAAATCGGAGTGGTATTCCATCTTCTCGCACAGTATTTGGATTGATTAGCCCAACACAGTAAATAACATCATTCTCGTCAACCGATTCAATTACAAAACTCTTATCATTTGCGAATAGTGATTTTAGTTGAAACTAAAATCCTCAGCATCGTTTTCAAGAAAGCAATCATTTTGCACATCAGGTAAACTTTCACATTTTGAAACGTTTTGCATTGGATATCCGATCTGTCGTAGATTACTCCAAAGCTTTTTGGGAGGAAGGGTTGCATTCAATTTGGATGCATAATAATCTCTTTAGGAGTTTCTTATTACCACAATGGAACGATTTATTACCGCCTTATAAGCCATCCAATTTGAGTTAGATAGAAAATGTTTTCATTTTCTGTAAAACTTGTTGCGAACTTGAATAGTTTCAACAACGTCATAAGTGAACCAAGGACAGATTTTGTTACGGACATAATCATTAAAAGTATTTTTTGGAAGTCGTTTTACTACGCATCAGGGTTGGAAATAAAATGACATTCATCCCAAGGGGCCGAGAATGCAGCGTGACGTAGGGCATCCAAATTAACTGACCGATAATCTTTAAAAAAGCTAACGGTACATTTGAGTGATGAAAATTAATAATTGTTAGTAAGAAACAGGAGATCATGGTCGGAGATAGAGTTGAAAGAAAGCTGTTTCAAAAAGAAGAATCAATGAATACTCTATCATATAAAATACACATCTCAAGAAGGCTAGCGATGCAATCCTTTGCAAATCTCGTTGTGTAGATTATATCCGCTATAAAAGCGAAAATATTTTGTTCAACAGCTACTAATGCAACTACAATTGAGATTTCAACTTCCACCCACTCTTTGTGAATCTAACGAACTCAGGACAGGAAATCAAGTTTAATACACAAGTCCTATTACTTCTCACTTAAAATGAGGTCTTTTGTTGACAGTCTAAATGATGAAAGTTTGAATTGATTTGCTTTTAAGTTAAATATTTGCGTTTAAATTAATCTAATTTGCGTTTAGTTCAATTGATTTGCTATTTAGTTACATATATAAATTTTGCTAACGCTTTATATTTCAATTAGGATCAGCAGGAAAATCCAGTCTCAGATGGAATGCATAATTGGTAACTTGGATGTGTAGGCTCGATTTTTCTTCAGGTACATGCACTGTTTTTACTGTATATCTATTCGGTATGAAGCACAGCAAAACACTTACTAAAGAACGCAGTTACTCTAAAAAATTTACAAATCTTAACCATCATCAGTTAAAATCTGAGAAGGGCAAACCGGAATTTCAGGTGGCCTTATATTTTCGAAAATGAGACTATCAAATGCGAAACTGGCAGAAGTCCACACGTGAGCTAGCTAAGACGAAGGATTTGTAGGCTCAAATTCTAGTACTACGTCCAGGAAAGGAAATTCGGCCTTTAGAACAAATCACTTAAAACCTACGTCCAACATTTTTTTTTTTTTTTTATAATCTACCCGCGGTCAAGGGATTATGATTACCCTTTAAATGTTTCAACACAGCGCGGGCGTGAAGTTAATGAAGAGAAAGAAGGATAGGAAAGATGTGTGGCACGATGTTCTGAGACTGTTGGTGGTTGTCTCAGATATTTTTATCTCCGGGGATGGCGGCTGAGCTAAAGCGGAGAAATGCCGTGTCTTATTTCTATGTCGTTTATAATTCACATTATTTTATTCGTGTTCATTCTTGTTGGGCATACTAGTTTAACTCCAACATTTGAATGACAATAATTGTAAAAAATAAGATTTATATGGTATCGGTATAGATTTTTCTCTGGATTCATGTAGTTTTTAATATCATAAAGAAAATAAATACTAATCAATTAAATAAAATAAAGTCCTATAATATACACAGCTTTATTTTGTCTACTTTAATTTATTAAAAATCACTACTCTTTGTCCTAGGTTCTGTATTTCTAGACAAGCTTAGAGGTATTAACAGTTTCGTTTTATCTGAAAGAGAAGATGGTTTTTATTGATACGCATTCCAATAGAGTGTAACTTAAGACTCACTTTCTTAACTTATTGCATCATCTTCATAAATTACTTTAATATGAATTCTCCATTTTTGTCAGAGACTATTTTGATTACGCTTTCCCCTTTCTCGGCTAGGATGTCTTCAATGTTCTTCTTACCATTCATGTCGGTAAACCAATTTAGATTATCGGCAATTAAATGGTTATTAGAGCAGCCTTTACATGTAACTATTACAACTCCCTTGTTGTATGCAATTTTTGAAATGGTTTCAATGCTGCGTGTGTTACAGACCTTACATGTATATTCTAATTGTAATTTGGTTTCTAATTGAGCTAAGGAAACCGACGTTGAGGCAACAGGATCTGCTGGCTTGGAGCAAGATGTTCTTGAAAAGATGCTACTAGGATGGAGGTATGCACTTGGTTTTGAAGTAGGTGTGGAATTTAGTGCAATTAATCGGTGAACAGTGTTGTAATTTCTTTGTAAATTTACGCGAACTAATAGCCTCGCATCAAAAATCTTTGCCAAGTTATTCATTGTTTTAAAAACTAATCATAAAATTAAATTAATAAGAAAAATTTAAAGTACACATGTATGACCGTCAACAAATAACCAGCTGATTAAGGCTGGCTCCACACTAAAAAGAATAGGCTTGTTTATATTACCCCGAGGCCACACAGGCAAGCAAGCTGGGAACACAGATTGCTTTTAAACGATGCAATATTACCTTGCGATTTTTATTTTATTATGTGGTAGCGGGGGTAGATGAAATTCTTGAGGTTGGAGAAATTGCAAAATTATATAGTTGTTTCTTCTTTTTGTTTTCCTTTATTTTTTGGGAATGTTTTATTTCAATTTGCCGTTTGCTCAGTAAACTTCGAGTAACTGAAGGAAGTAAAGAGTGCGTCAAGATTATTTTGTTCGTTTGAACAAAGTTAACTTTTATTAAAAATTGCTTGCGCAAAATTTTAAACAGCCTATTAGTCAGGTATAAGTATGATATACTATTTTACAATTTGCTCTAACTAGTATCGTACGAAAGCAATTTTCTTAATAAACTGCAAACATATGGGGTTATATGACACGCCACGCACAACATAGAGCAACCCGATTCGAGCAACTAAAAAGTTTGTATTTTGACACAAACAAAACAAAAAGTGCGCGGTGTCCCATATAAGACCATATGTTTCATTTTAGCAAACAGTTGCGACACTAAAAATTGAATGTGCGCGCCTGGCCTTAGAGCAACTCGATTCGAGCAACTAAAAAGTTTGTGTTTTGGCACAAACTAAACGATTGCCTTCGCAACAGTTGAGCTGTTTTCTGTAAGCGCAAGAGAGAAAAGAGTGTGAGTGTGAGTAAAGAGTTGCCAGTGCGCGTTTCTCTTTCAACTGGTGATTAAACTATTTGATTTCGATCACAGTTGCCAGTGCGCGACTAGCCTAAATGAGATCGCTATTTTGTGCCACATATAATTATATGCACCTGCTCGGACATTCAACTATATAGTTGAGCTGTTTTCTATAAGCGCAAGAGAGAAAAGTGTGAATATGAGCGAAGATTTGACAGTGCGCGGGTCTCTATCAACTGGTGATTAAACAATTTGATTTCGATCACAATTGCAAGGCTGGGCGCGCACTGGTAACTGTTATCGAAATCAAATAGTTTAATCACCAGTTGATGTAGCAAATAAATAAAATTAGTAGAATCCTATCAAATCTAGATTGGGTATTTCATAATTTACTATTTTATTTCTAAGGCTACATGGTTTATCTTTGGTTCAAGATTTTAACCCAACCATTTCAATAGGGGTATTCCCGATTTGATGCAACGAGCCTAGTAAAAATGCGAAATTTTATTATTTTTTAGTAGACCGTAAACGCACTTTTTCTCACCTGTTTGCAACACTGAAGTAAATGTCAAAATGAGTTTGGTAGAGGAAGTTGGGATATTGTGGTATACATGTTTGTTTTTTTGACTTAACAGAAAAAGTTATGAAACAAATGATCCTAAATTTGGTAGATTTTACCAAAAACATATAATCTACCAAAGTGATTTCTTTTTGTCGAATTCTAACAATAACTTACAAAGATTTAGACAAAATATTGATATAACCTCTAAATCGTCACTTTTGAAAGTTTGTAACGAACTGCAACTCAACTGGTTTTTTTTTTGTGTTACAACGAGTCCTCATTTTAGCCACTACTCTCCTACATTTCAAATTTAATGTGAATGTATGAGACCGTGTATCGCCACCGTTCCCGATCGGCGGTATTCTCCCGTAAAAAGAGACTTGTAGGTTGTAGTTGTAAACGGCCAGAAGAAAACTGTTGCAAAATCAAAAGAAGTTTTCTTTCCAAAAGTAAAAGAACCACATAAACCTACGGAGTGCTAGTCAATTTGATTTTTTTTTATTAAGAATTATTTTCATTTATTAAAGTACGTATATAAAAATTATTATAAATAACATAAGTGAAACACTGTACCTAAATATAAAATCTTAATTTACTTAGAAAATAAAAGTGAAACTTATCAGAGAATCGAAACTATAACGCCTTACAAAATAGGAAACAAAACAGGAAAAAAGGTATATCACATTATTGTGCAAGCTAATTTGAAAATAATGCATATCGTCGGTTTGTTGCTGTGATCACTTAAGTGCAATTTAGATTGAATTAATACAAACTTGAGATTTTTGATCATATCTAATAAATTATTAAGCCATTAAAATAGATTAAACTGTATTTTAATAAGTCTACGATGTTCTCATTTAAAAGAATGAAAAATTATCTAAGATTAATTTAAATCATCTTTTGAATTGTTACTTAGTGATCCTTTGCAGTGAACCGACGCGACGGTAATTCAGTGCAGTTTAGTAATTCACTTTTTTTTATTTTGTTTGTGTAGCTAAACTACTTTATAAACGCCCCCAAAGCTTCAAATTGAATTTTAAACCACAGGAAATAAAATAACTGGTGGTCCAGTGGGCTAGGCGTTTCACCCGTAGGCGTAAGGTTCCGGGTTCGAATCCAGGCAGCGGCGACCTATATATTTTTTTTATTTTTTATTAATTATTTTAATTGATTTTTTTTTATGTTTTAACGTCATTTTTGTTTTTTTTATAACGTAATTTACAAAATTTAAAAGCGCATATCGTGGGCGCGAAGTCAATTTTTAACTAGCCACAGGTAGCATAGTTATGTGTACATATTTAAACATATATGTATATGCAATGCTACTTGTTTGCACTAATGATTTGTTCACTTTTGTAAGGGAAAAATTTATTGAAAGCATTATATATTTTTAAAGCAGTGTAAAAGTGATAATATCAACAGATAAGTTCATCTCATCAACCTGGATGCTGTGGCCACAACATTTGCAGCTCGATGTTTAAACACCGAAAATAAGGGTGAGTCATTGTTCTGAACACTTTTATATTCAATTGCATTTAAATATATAGTCTTTCAAAGGGGTGGGGAATATTGTGAAAATTTAGTAGTTTTGAGTGAAGTGCACTCAAATGATAATTCGTGCATATACATGCATATTTATCTATGCGCGGTGTGCTTACCTGTGGGAAATAGAAATAATTTACTTTCGTACTTACGTATGTGCTTAAGTACATATTTTATTACTAATTAAACCCAAACAAAATTTGAGAATTTGAAAGACATAGTCTTGTGTAACTTGTTTAAATAATTCCTTTTTTTATTAACTTATACATAATTATAATTTGTTTGGTTAAAATTCATTTGATTTTGTATAACAGAATGAAACAAAATTCTAATAATTATAATGTTTGAAAAGAAAATTTGATAAAAATGGGTTTTTAATTTAAAGGATTAAGGATGAGGATTGATGGAAATGGTAAGAATGGGATGAGGATGTGAAAGATGGCGAGGAAAGGGGTAGCTTAGGCGAGATAGGTTACCATGGCAGGGTGGGTAAAGAAAATCTTCTCGTAACGTCACAACATCGAGACGTTGAGCCTGGCATGATTTTTGTCTGCGCGGTTTTGATAGGGGTCAAGAACTTACTCCCTCCGACGAGCGTGAGGCCGGTCAAGCATGCCAGCACAGACCCCGACGGCATCCAAGAAACCCGCAACAAATGGCGCCCAACGTGAAGGCCTTGCTATCCTACGATAGCAAGTTTTTAGATATTTTTTTCGAGCCAATTCAGTTTTGTTTTTTTATTTCAGTTTTTTTTCATTTTAGTTTAAATTCCATAGTTCATTAATTTTTTTTGTATTGCTTTTCATTTTTCACTTTTCATTTCATTTTAATTTTTCTAGCTTCAGTTTCAATAGTATATTTTTTTTAATTGCTTTTAATTTTCATTTTAAATTTTGATTCATTTTAGATTGTTTATTTAGTTTAGTTTGCTTTTCAGTGAGGAAATGATCTTTCGTCGTAAGTCCCAGTATCCGAGGTGTGTGACCTTGGTACTGCGTTGCGATGACGGAGGATGATTTTCGAATCTGATAAGTAATGGTGGTTAGCATTCTGAGTCTTTATGCTGGTGGTATATATTTATGCTGGCATAGATGTTCAGTTTGCAAAATCACCATAAATATGTATGTAGAAGTAGATATATATGTAAATAAAGACGGAAGAGACAAAAGGATTCATATTGAGTCTTCATGAGTACCTTTCGTCGATAAAAGATAATGTCTGTAGAGTCGTTTTGTGATTATGTTGTGATTTGCAAATCGCCATACAGAGCAATTTTAGTAGAGTTAGTTTCAGGTATTTAATTTATTTTTTTTCTTCGGCTCGCAGCGCTTCGCCATCTTTCGTTTTCTTTTTTTCATTCTTTCCAGATTAGTTGATCCTCATCCAAATCCGCATTTATATAAAAAAAAAAAAAAAAAGTTTTCTTGAAAATTTAAAATTTTATTTTCAACTTTGTTGTTCTTTTACAGTGGGTTTTTTTTATTGATTTTGTTTATTTATATGGTGTTCTTACAAATTTTAGTTTCTTGTTTATGAGATCTTACATAGATCGAGTTTTTGAGTTTTTCATTTTTTTTATGATATTATAGTTTTATTAGAGTTCGACGTGTTTTTTTTTCAGTTTAAAATTCTTTCATTTTAATTTTTATTTTGTTTTAATTTTTAAAATTTTCATTTTTGTTCTATTTCATTTTTTATTGTAGTAGGAGTTAGTTATAGGATTTAGTTTTCGAAAAGGGTCTTTTAGTTTTGTTTTTCTGTTTATTCCTGGTTCGAATTTCTTTCAATAGAGAAATTAGCGTCAGTTACTGAAACATTCGAATAGATAATTTGTGTTTTAGTTGTTGTGATTTTTCTCGTTAGATTTTTCGTTTTGGGTTATGAACCAGAATTCAAATAATCCTCAGAATACTAGCCAAACTCAAAGACTTTTGAGCGAAGGAATTTCGTTGGAGGATTTTGAAAGGTTTCATCGATCTGTTATTTTGGATCACTATTATAGTTTAGTAGCTGAACTTTCTCCTGAAATGTCGACCGAGGGTGATCAATCACTTCACGATGAAGTAAATCAAGCTAGAGCCAGGGCTTTGGAGCCTGCGGGTGGCAGCAATCTTCTTGGCCAAAATAATCGATCAGTCCATGACTTAACGGAAAATCCGGGATCCCCTGCTGGGATTGGTAGAGCATCGGCTATCGATGTTTTGGCTGACAGAATTGATCAATCTTTGGTGACGAATCAGGTTCGATTCTTTGACCAGATGGATTATTTCATGAGAGGTATTATGGGAAAGCTGGAGGGTATTGGTGACCTCCGCTCGGAACGGCATCTTTCAGACTTGGGCCATCCTAGTAATCCCCAGTGTTCGAATGTAGCGAGTAATAGTATGCCAAACATGTTTCCGCCTCACGTACCGAGTACGTCACAAAGTGTTCCTTCTGTGGGGTTACAACCACAAAATGCTTCAAGGGAACTGAATGTTTGCCGTCTCGAAAGGTGGAACATTTCATATGACGGTACGAATAGTGTCTCCGATTTTCTTTTCAAGGTTGATAGGTTGCAAGCGTCATCGGGTTACAGTGATAATCAAATCAGTGCAAATTTTCATTTATTGCTGATTGGAAAAGCGAACGATTGGTTTTGGCGATTTTTGCACAAAAATCAAGACGCAAATTTGCAACTTATCAAAAGTAGCTTAAAAAGAGAATTCGGACGCAAAGAAAATGACGTTGAGATATACATGCGCTTGCTCACTCGAAAACAGGGATTTAAGGAGACTTTTGATGATTTTTATGGAGCTGTCGTACGTCTGAATGATCAGTTAAATGAACCATTTGATTCGACAAAGCTCATACAAATCATCAAAAGTAATGCCAAGGATAGATTGGGTGAAGTGTTGCTGGCAGCGGAAATTACCAGCTTAGAGCATCTCCGTAACAAGGCTAGAGAAGCCGAAACCTTTTTAGCAAGGAGAACAGTTCCCCATAAGACTGTAAATGAGGTTCGTGTGGAAGAAGTAATCGAAATAGATTTATCACAGGAAGAGGTTGCTGCATTTAGCAAAGGCAACAATAGACAGCCAACTTCATCGTTGGTTTGCTGGAACTGTGATAAGCTTGGTCATTCCTTCTATCAGTGTCCATCGCATGAAAGAAAGCTGTTCTGTTTTCTCTGTGGCGAAAAAGGCGTGAGTACCCCAGAATGTCAAAAACACCAGGGAAACCGCCAAGGGACCGACAGATCTATCGGGGAGAATCGGTTCCAAAAGAGCCAACCCGATCAGAGAAGACAGCAATAGGAGATAAAACTGAAAAAGGAAGTGATTCGGGGTCGGTTGGGTTGGTTGTAGAAAAATCAGGTGATAGGTCGGAGGAAGTTGAGGGTAGTAGGGTTCCTAAATCTGATGGTCCTTTCAAGGTTCTTCAACGAGAAGTTCCAGTTTCGGAGAGTCATCCTGTCAAAGTTTTTCAATTGAAATCTCTTCACGAGAGGAAACTCAATTATTACAGGAAGCGCTCTGAGATTTTTGGTAAACCGATTGTAAGTGGCCAAATTCAAAAATGCAGAGATAGATACAAGAAGCGAAAGGAATTCCAGAGATACATGGCTGAGACAATTTTGACTTCCAATACAGATGGTAGATTGTATGCACAAGTTAAGCTGAAAGACGAGCTAGTTTCAGGCCTGTTGGACAGTGGTGCATCTATCCAGGGCCGCCGCTACCATATGTGCAAAATGTGCGGCGCACAAGGGCGGCAACGTCTAGGGGCGGAAAATTAAGAGATCGATCTAACTCAACCTATACAACATACTCCAAAAGTTTTCTTTAAGCTTTTGGAACTTGTTTACATTTGACCGTTCACTACGTAGTTCCCACACACAATCTACTACAAATCTTTATTCATATTTTGTTTGTGACTGTCGCCTCTCACACTAAATAACCTCTTCGATTGCAGTCATAGTCGAAACTGCTTAACGCCATGTCGCCATAGATTGACACTTGGGAAATAGCTTTCTACGCAACCTTCACGATTTTCGGAAACTTATATTTATCAAGTTTAAAAAAAAATCAAGCATGGGGTTTTCGAAATATTGAGTTTCGAAAAAAAAAATTAAATCCAAAAAAAAAAAATTTGAAAATTTTAATGTAGAGGAATATTTTAAATTTTGGGGCGCTTTAGCATAAAACAAATTATCAAAATCGGTTGTACCGAATCTTTAAATTTTTGGATTTTTGTTTAAATCTGTTGGACATTGTTTAAATAAAAAATTATAAAATTTCGAAAAAAAATCGTTTAGCAGTTACAGTTATTTTTGGTCTTAAAAAAAAGAAGAAAAAAAAAACGTTTGGGGACAAAATTTCGAGACCCACTTTTTTCATCTTCGCTATCGTTGTAATGTCAACTTTGACCATTTTTTTACGAATGCATAACTTGCTTTATAGTACCTATTAGTCTCAAGTAAAAAGAGTAAATAATCTTAAAACGATGCAAAAACTGTACATATGTATGTATATGCTATAATGACTACGTTCATTGTATAAGAATTTGCTGTAGCTCGCGACAACAACAATGCACGTTTGTTTAAATTTTTCAATTGCGAAATGGAGAATGAATAAAACTTTCACTTATTCAACGTAAATACCCCCGTGCACCCGAGACATGGGGCGGCAATTTAAGATTCTTGCACAAGGGCGCACGAACACCCAGCGGCGGCACTGCATCTATCTCTGTGTTGGAAGATTCCTGTTTTGAATTCATAGAACGGAATGGAATTCAAATGCTACCATACAAGAATGTTGTTAGGACAGCTGACGGTAAATCACACGATATCGTTGGATACTGTGAAGTCAATACAACACTTGATGGCATAACGAAGACCATTACATTCTATGTAATTCCTAACCTGACGCAGAAGGTTTATCTCGGTATGAATTTCTGGAACGAATTTAATTTAACTCCACAAGTGTCCCAAATAGACAGCAACATCATGTTTGAGGAGAGTCGCGCAGTTGCTGAGGAAGCGGTTTTTATCGATCTGACGTCGATTCAGCGAATCAAGTTGGATTCGGTAAAGCGGCTTTTTCCTAACTTTGCTGAGCTAGGTCTTGGTAGAACGCATGTCGAAATCCACACAATCGAGACAGGTGATGCCATACCAATAAAATCTCGACATTATCCGCTTTCGCCGGTGAAGCAAGAGGAGGTTTACAAGGAACTTGATCGTATGTTAGGACTTGGGGTTATTGAGGAGAGCAATTCGCCTTGGTGTTCGCCTATAGTGATGGTAAAGAAACCAGGAAAAGTACGCCTGTGCTTGGATAGTCGTAGATTAAACAGTAAAACGGTTAATGATGCATATCCGCTGTCACATATTGAAGGTATCATCAGTAGATTAGAGGACACTCATTTCATAACGGGTCTAGATCTTAAAGATGCATTTTGGCAGATACCGTTAGATGAAGAGTCAAAACAAAAAACGGCTTTCGCTGTACCTGGACGGCCGCTGTATCACTTTAATGTGATGCCGTTTGGGTTATGTAACGCCGCACAGAGAATGTGTCGTCTAATGGACAAAGTAATACCTGCTCGTCTTAGACAACATGTTTTCGTTTATTTAGATGATCTTTTGATATGTACAGCGGATTTTGAAACTCATATAAAAGTATTGACAGACGTAGCAACCTGTCTTCGTAGAGCGAATTTGACCATCAACCTTAATAAGTCCAAGTTCTGCATGCGTGAAATAAAGTTTCTTGGTTACATTGTCGGTCAGGGAACGCTAAAAACTAATCCTGAAAAGGTTGAGGCGATGGTAAACTTTCCTCTTCCTAAATCGGCGAGACAAGTGAGGAGATTTATTGGTATGACGGGTTGGTATAGGCGTTTTATCAGGAACTATGCTGATCTTGCAGCTCCATTAACCTATTGCCTTAAAAAGCAAAAGAGGTTCGAATTGACATCTGCAGCCAAGGAAGCGTTTGAAAAACTGAAAGAAGCTCTCACCTCTTCTCCTGTATTGACTCAGCCAGACTTCAAAAAGGAATTCACAATTCAGTGTGATGCGTCGTCTGAGGGAGTCGGTGGTGTTCTTTTCCAGTTGGATGCAGATGGTAATGAGAAACCCATAGCTTTTATGTCGAAAAAGTTAAATAAGGCACAGAAGAACTATACGGTGACAGAGCTTGAGTGTCTAGCAGCGGTGCTTAGCATAAGGAAGTTTCGTGCGTACGTAGAGGGCTTGCCTTTTCGTGTCATTACTGACCATTCAAGTCTTAAATGGCTTATGTCATTAAAGGATTTGAGTGGGCGTCTCGCAAGATGGAGTTTGGAGCTTCAAGGTTTCCATTTCAAGATAGAGCATCGTAAAGGTTCCTTGAATATTGTTCCGGATGCGCTTTCGAGAGGGGATATGGAAGAGATTTCGGTCAACGCGATAGGAGAGGAAGTAGATATCGATTCGCCAGAGTTCGACTCTGCTGAGTATAGTTCGCAAAGAGAAGAAATTATCAAGAATCAAGCGGCACTCCCGGACCTAGTTGTATCCGACAAGTACATATACAAAAGAGTTAGGTTTAGGAGTGAAGAGCTTGAAGGTGAAGATTCTTTGTGGCGCTTATGGATACCAAGTACTTTGACAAACGAAGTGATTGAGATGGCCCACGGGACCAGACTTAGTTGCCATAGTGGTTTTTCTAAAACTTATACCCGAGTGAGGGAAAAGTACTATTGGCCTAAGATGGCCACGCAGGTGAAGTCATACGTGAGTCAGTGCGAGGTATGCAAAACCACAAAGGCATCAAATAGAACTCTTCGTCCTCCGATTACGAAGCAGATCGTCTCTGAGCGACCGATGCAGCGTTTGTATGTGGATTTGTTAGGACCTTATCCACGTACAAAACGCGGTAATACTTTTATTTTCATCGCTGTTGATCACTTCTCCAAATATACTTTTCTCAAAGCGTTACCGAAAGCAACTTCCGCAAACATTATTCGATTCTTAGAACCAGAAGTCTTCCATGCTTTTGGAACTCCTGAATTTGTGCACTCTGATAATGGAAAACAGTTCATTTCGTCTGAATTTTGTAAGTTTTTGGAGCGCTATGGCGTGCAACATGTTCGAACTGCATTTTATTCTCCGCAGGCAAATGTTTCAGAGAGAGTGAACCGAAGCATCTTAAATAAGCTGAGAGTATTTGTACGAGATGAACAAGATACGTGGGATTCATACCTCTCAAGCATAGCTTGCGCCTTGAGGTCTGATAACCATGACTCTCTCGGATGTCAGCCATATTTTGCGATGTTCGGCCAAAATATGATTAACCATGGATCAGCTTACAAAATCCTCAGAAATTTAAGAGCCCTTCATGATCCCGAACAAGTTGTTGTGCCACGCGAAGCAAAAATTGCACTTGCACGTCAGAAGTTGTCCGAAAACTTACAAAACGCACATGAGCGGTCGAAGGCAACTTACAATACGAGGTCAAGGCCAGTTTCGTTTAGGGTTGGTCAGGAAATATTTTATCGAAACTTTGCCCAGAGTAATTTTGTACAAGGTCAAAATTCAAAGCTACTTCCAAAATTCCTCAAGGCTCGTGTTCGCCGAACTGTAGGAAACTGCATGTACGAGCTTGAAACTTTGACTGGGAAAAGGATAGGAGTTTACCATGCCAAGGACATTCGGCAGTGAAGATTTTTTTTTTGAAGGATTATATCTCAATTTGCAAAGGGTATTTGAATTAGAAAATTCAGTTTTAACAGGCTTTTGCCCGGCTATATTGTGGGTGCGGCTCCCACGTTGGGTTGCTTGACGATAAGGAAGAAATGTGTGGGTTCTGTTTGCAATTTTGTTTACATAATGTAGACATACATTAATAAGCAAAAAGCAAAGCCCTATGTAACGAACTGCAACTCAACTGGTTTTTTTTTTGTGTTACAACGAGTCCTCATTTTAGCCACTACTCTCCTACATTTCAAATTTAATGTGAATGTATGAGACCGTGTATCGCCACCGTTCCCGATCGGCGGTATTCTCCCGTAAAAAGAGACTTGTAGGTTGTAGTTGTAAACGGCCAGAAGAAAACTGTTGCAAAATCAAAAGAAGTTTTCTTTCCAAAAGTAAAAGAACCACATAAACCTACGGAGTGCTAGTCAATTTGATTTTTTTTTATTAAGAATTATTTTCATTTATTAAAGTACGTATATAAAAATTATTATAAATAACATAAGTGAAACACTGTACCTAAATATAAAATCTTAATTTACTTAGAAAATAAAAGTGAAACTTATCAGAGAATCGAAACTATAACGCCTTACAAAATAGGAAACAAAACAGGAAAAAAGGTATATCACATTATTGTGCAAGCTAATTTGAAAATAATGCATATCGTCGGTTTGTTGCTGTGATCACTTAAGTGCAATTTAGATTGAATTAATACAAACTTGAGATTTTTGATCATATCTAATAAATTATTAAGCCATTAAAATAGATTAAACTGTATTTTAATAAGTCTACGATGTTCTCATTTAAAAGAATGAAAAATTATCTAAGATTAATTTAAATCATCTTTTGAATTGTTACTTAGTGATCCTTTGCAGTGAACCGACGCGACGGTAATTCAGTGCAGTTTAGTAATTCACTTTTTTTTATTTTGTTTGTGTAGCTAAACTACTTTATAAACGCCCCCAAAGCTTCAAATTGAATTTTAAACCACAGGAAATAAAATAACTGGTGGTCCAGTGGGCTAGGCGTTTCACCCGTAGGCGTAAGGTTCCGGGTTCGAATCCAGGCAGCGGCGACCTATATATTTTTTTTATTTTTTATTAATTATTTTAATTGATTTTTTTTTATGTTTTAACGTCATTTTTGTTTTTTTTATAACGTAATTTACAAAATTTAAAAGCGCATATCGTGGGCGCGAAGTCAATTTTTAACTAGCCACAGGTAGCATAGTTATGTGTACATATTTAAACATATATGTATATGCAATGCTACTTGTTTGCACTAATGATTTGTTCACTTTTGTAAGGGAAAAATTTATTGAAAGCATTATATATTTTTAAAGCAGTGTAAAAGTGATAATATCAACAGATAAGTTCATCTCATCAACCTGGATGCTGTGGCCACAACATTTGCAGCTCGATGTTTAAACACCGAAAATAAGGGTGAGTCATTGTTCTGAACACTTTTATATTCAATTGCATTTAAATATATAGTCTTTCAAAGGGGTGGGGAATATTGTGAAAATTTAGTAGTTTTGAGTGAAGTGCACTCAAATGATAATTCGTGCATATACATGCATATTTATCTATGCGCGGTGTGCTTACCTGTGGGAAATAGAAATAATTTACTTTCGTACTTACGTATGTGCTTAAGTACATATTTTATTACTAATTAAACCCAAACAAAATTTGAGAATTTGAAAGACATAGTCTTGTGTAACTTGTTTAAATAATTCCTTTTTTTATTAACTTATACATAATTATAATTTGTTTGGTTAAAATTCATTTGATTTTGTATAACAGAATGAAACAAAATTCTAATAATTATAATGTTTGAAAAGAAAATTTGATAAAAATGGGTTTTTAATTTAAAGGATTAAGGATGAGGATTGATGGAAATGGTAAGAATGGGATGAGGATGTGAAAGATGGCGAGGAAAGGGGTAGCTTAGGCGAGATAGGTTACCATGGCAGGGTGGGTAAAGAAAATCTTCTCGTAACGTCACAACATCGAGACGTTGAGCCTGGCATGATTTTTGTCTGCGCGGTTTTGATAGGGGTCAAGAACTTACTCCCTCCGACGAGCGTGAGGCCGGTCAAGCATGCCAGCACAGACCCCGACGGCATCCAAGAAACCCGCAACAAGTTAAAGGGTAATGTGGTACACTATATGCTGTCTATTGTGGTATACTTTACCACATTACCCAGTACATTTTTTAAATGTGTGTGAAATCTCAAATTTCCTATATTTTCCATTCCTCACAGTATGATTCCATGTTCTTTGAATCTCATTTTCTTACTTCAACCCTTTTAGACATTTTAACGAATGAATCTTTAGAAAAAACACAAATAGTCAAAAAAAGAAATAAACTTTTATGATGGGTAAAGTGGTATACTACCACAGTAGCCACGGCTAGTATACCACATTAGCCGAAACTGTATATTTTGACAAAAATAAATAATAAAATATAAAATAAACACCTTTGAACAAAACTAACAGTTGTTTTTCGTAGATGATTAATTAAGTTTTGCAAAGAATTTATAAACTAGCTTGAAACACAACTTTTGAGAGCACACAAACACTTTTTGGTTGGCCCAAAAAAAAACTCTTCTTAAATATTTGCTTGAGATATACGAAGATTTTTGACTTGATTAAACATTAGTACTTAGTTTTATTTATACTACCGTCCGCTAAGTCAGAAACCGTTGAAGAAACATGCTTAGTTTTTGAGAAAACTGCCTATATACCACTACTCCAAATTACTCTATTTGTTTTCTGTTTTCAAAATTTAATTTTTATAAGAATTGAAGTTTGTTCAAGTTTGTTAAAAACGCAAAAAAAAAAAACAGAAAAAGAAAATATCACAGAATTTTTAATAGAAGATGCTGCAGATAAATAGATAATAGATGCATGTGTAGAAGATGCTGTGGATAAAATCCACATTGAACGAGGCCCTTCTATTCGTGCTAGCATCTCGTCGTGGTTGGTCAAGACATTTTCTATAATAAATCTGTGCTGTAGGCTTCTGTGATATTAATAAATGGTTGGTGTTATTAAAAGTCTAAATATGAAACAAATCTCACAATTACCTCAAAATTTCCTGTTTCATGAATGAAATATCATTATTATTTCCAATTCGCTCCACTTCTTAACACGGTTTTCCCTCCGGTGGCGCTTCTTTTTTTCTTTTAGGTCCATTTAATTTAATAAAATGAATAGAACAATAAGATATTTCTTTCGGCTTTCAAAGACTTTTAACTTTTAAAAGCCAATGACTCTTGTTGAGCTGTCAAAAATGTGACTGCAAATTTTACACCGTTGTATTTTATTGTTGCAATAGGTTTCGGGTATAGCTAAAGTGCGACACTATTGCAAAATTGCACTCCATATATTTTGTTGTTGTAGTGTTGTAAGGTTTTACACTTTTGCATTTTTACAATGATACTAGACCTGTTGCATTAGATCGTGAATACCCCTAATTAATTTCATTTTTTTAAGCAAAATTTATTTTCTTGTACATTCTTGCTCGCCCTTAGCCGAACTCAAAATGTTGTTGACCGGCAGATCAAGATTTTAATTTAGCGATTTTTGTTTAAGCTCCGGAAACCTAAAGTGAAAAAATTAATTATATTAACAGCCCGATTCTCCCCAAAGTCAGTGATGCCTCACAAGTCACAAGAAGAGGTGAAATTGATTTTGTGACTTTTTCGAATTCTGCCGCTCAGTCACAACTTGTGAGAGTCACAAAAACAATCGAAACTGTGATCTCCTTCAGAGCAGGTCACAACTCATAAATTTTTAAAGTTTATTGGATTGACATTCAGTAAGAGAATTTTCTAGATTTGTGAATAATTGTGAGTACACAAAAATGGAAGTGGAATTTGTTCTAGTGAATATTTTTGCTGATCTTTCCCACAAAAAAGAAAAGTAATATTAGGTGTGTTTTTTTTGCAAGTCCATATAGAATTGTAAAAAAAAACGACATCGGGACTAAGCGCTTTACATGCAAATGCAACAACTACTTAAATCTATACAGAGTTAGCTAAGACCAGATAATTATCGAGAGTTAATCTAAGACCCGATAAAAATGGTGATGCCAAAATAGTATTATCTATAGGGGTATTCACGATCTAATGCAACAGGTCTAGTATCATTGTAAAAATGCAAAAGTGTAAAATCTTACAATACTACAACATGTTGTAGTGTTGTAAGATTTTACACTTTTGCATTTTTGCAATGATACTAGACCTGTTGCATTAGATCGTGAATACCCCTTATATGTTATCGATAATTTGCTCAGAGACGTCAAAAGTGAAGTTTTTGGATTGGTTGATGCTAGTCGTCAATAAGCTGACAAATGTCATAGCGTACACAGTGCTTCCAGCTATGTGGAAAAAAATCCCGATGTCGTTTTTTTTTACAATTCTATATGGACTTGCAAAAAAAACACACCTATTATTACATAAACAAAAATTTCTTTAAGAAACTAATCGTATCAAGAAGTTTACAGCGTCGACGACGGCTTTAAGAACATTGAGAGATACAAATGATCCATTCGCTCTCCAAAACAATACATTTATAAAGTTTTTTTCACCTTCCGAAAACTTTATGCAGTCGCCACGATTGTTTTCCTCTGAAAATGTTATATTTATTATTTAATCATTTTATTGTTGAAAAATTATGTTACCTTGCATTTTGTAATTTCTTCGTTTTGAATAATCAGCTGTTCAAATAATGACACTTAAAAATCTCACCATGCTGTGGTGAGTTTTGTTGTGAGTTTTCTTGTGACGATTAGGGGGAGAATACCAAAATGTTATCGAATCACAACAATCCTCACAAGGAATAGTCACAAGAGCTTGTGACTTGTGACTCCTCACAAGGGGGAGAATCGAACTGTAAATCAAACAGAGTCCGCATCAGTGCATGGTCTGATTACCTGAACGCAATAGCTGTCAAACTGAAGTGTCATAAATCCATAAAGCGTCAAAATTGCCGAACATTTTTTTGTAACAAGTAAATAAAAACAATTAATTATTGATTTAAAAGACCCAAGAAACGCGTTTTTATTTATTAATTTAAATAAATATCACATTGAACAAATATGCAAGTGACGTCAACGAAAGAATCCTTATCACAAGCTCTACAGAGCAAAATTATACCCAATCAAGAATATTTGCTGCAAGGCTCTATTGTGGATTCAGCAGTTGACCATTTGCTTCATAGGTAAAAGCAACACATTCCCTTTAATCGTCTATAATATGTTATTCTTTCTTCATAGATTAAAAGGACTTTGTGATAATGTAGATGCTGGACCAGAGCAATTTCATGATTTAGAAGTCTGCCTCAGTCTAAGGCCTCCCAACCAAATGCAACCCCTTCTGCTCAGAGTTCGTCGTGCTTTAGATATGGACAAGAACAATCCATTCCAATTGAGATACATTGGACAGCCTGAATTGGATAGAGCTCGTCCTACTTTGGTACGATCGAGTATTGATATGGGCTGTACATCAACTGTTCTTGAGTTCCTTACAGAACTTGGATGTCGGGTTGATTTTGAATATATCAGTCGAGGTAAGAGATGACATTTATACATTTTTAAGAATACAATTCTATAGTATCTATGAAATAGGTTACATGTTCCGAAAGGGAAGGATGAAGATCACCGTGTCAAAGATTATCAAAATTACTCCAGGAAAACAGGAAATGAATGAACCGATTTCTCAGAGTTATTTAGTGGAACTTTCAGTTCTAGCTCCAAATGGGCAAGATGCCATCGGAGATGAAATGCGTTCTTTTGCTGAACAACTAAAACCCTTAGTGCAATTGGATAAAATTGATTATAAACGATTACCATAAGTATAAAATCAACTCTTCTTAAATATACCAATGATACCTACATAATTCAAAAAAGGTTTCTATTTGATTCTTTTTTTGTAATTTGATCTGATTTGATCTGATTTCTTCATAAAATTATTCTAAAACCATCGCGATCTAGCAAGTTTCGGCTTATGTTTGGGACTAATCTCACGAGGATATGATTTTGAATAATATCCTATCGAAAGTATGAACACTTCTGTTGTGTACAACTCAACATTTTTAAGCTATTGACTTTGTTCTTCCTCATTATTATGTTTGATTAATTTATTCTCCTTTACTTGGTGCAAGTTTAATTTATTACAATTAAACGTAAGTAAAGCCATATTTTCAATTGATTTAATCAATACAGCCGACAAAAACAAAAACAAAAACTTATATTTTTCGTTTTTCCTTCTTCTGAAAGCTTTTGCAACAACCGCGCACTAAAGAGATTATGACTACCTTAAAATGTTTAAGCACAGTGCGAGCGTTTTAGGAAAGCTGGAGAGGATTTAAAAGGAGATACCGATGCACATTGTTTTTGAATGTCCGAATATTCAGCCCTATCACGAATTCCTTCGTAATCGGAAACTTGTTACGAATCCCGAAAAAATCTATCACAAAATCCATTGTAGTGGAAAATCTCATACAAATTGTCATTACCAACGGATTTGGTAATAGCTTTTTTCGGGATTCGTAAAAGTTTCCGATTACGATGGATTTCGTGATAGGGCTGATTATATTGGGAAGGAAATATAGAGTTGGGTAAAGCATTCCATATTCGTGTAGAGCGGATAAAATTAAACCGTACGTCCGAAGTTGGGCTCAAGGGTAAACTGATGGGCATTCCTTGAACCGCGAGTATTATGGTTAAATTGTTTAAGGGTATGAATGCAATTGGCTATTTCACTAGAGCCCTGTATATAAAAATGTCAATAAAATTATGAAAGAAAAGAAACATTACGACGGTGCTCTAGAGATTAAAATGTTTCTGTTATACTTCTATCACCAATCATTTTTAAAGCTCTTTTTGGATTCTATCCAAGAGACTCGTGTTGTATTGGAGCACCTGCCCAATTATGGGAATTGTACTCGAGTTTTGGATGAATATAAGCCTTATAGATTACAGTCAGATCAGAAGGGACAACGTCGAAGGAAACCTAAACACTTAGCAGCGTTTTTGGCGACGTCGAATATGTGATCATTCCACACAAGGTGTTCTGTGATGCACATTCCGTGAACTGAGAGCTGTTCAATTTCCTCAATGCAAGTGCCGCTCATGGATAGCAGCATTGTGACTGGGTTGGACTTTACCAAAGGAAGACAGCATTGAGTTTTTGAAGCATTGAATTCTAAGCGGTTTTTGGTTTCCCATTTGACAATGGTATCGAAATCAGAATTTAATGAGCTTATCATAACCTGCCGTTCTAGATCCATATCCAAAGAGCAGGGACATGTATCTGGAAACGAATATGAGAAGTTGAGAGTAATAACGTTACCAAAAGAATTTAATAAATTAGAAGTTTCGGACAAAAAATCATTGATGAATGTGAGGAAGAAAGTCGGAGACAAAACGGAACCATGTGGTGAACTTCAGACTTAAAACCATCCAACACAACTGTATTGAGCTGTTTGAGAGATAGTTTCTCATCCAATGTAGAAGAGATTCATCAACAGAAAATGCACGCATTTTCGACCAGAGAGCTTGATGCCAAACTCTATCAAATGCTTTTGAAATATCACCAATGGACCTATTACTATCAAATTTATAATGCCGGTCATTAAGACGCTTTCGTTCTTCAAGGTATTTCTTGAGCTGTTAAGTAATCAGCGTTTCCATGACCTTAGGAAGAAGGGATGTAAGTCCAATGAACTATAGTTAGAGGGGGAAGAAGATTCGCCTTTTTTAGGGACAAATGATGGAAAAGCTTACGCAATGGTTTTGCCAGTGTCGAAGAGCACCTTTTCAGAACAATTATAGGCCAGCGTATGTGTGTATATCTAGATCTTTCAATACTCATGCAACGGTGCGAAAGAAGATTTGTCCCATAAAACCATTAACGCTCTCAATTACAGGAGCAATCATGACACTATTAGTCCAGCCATTTTAGGCATTTTAAACCTCAATCTGCGGAAAAATTCCTAGTGAGCTGAATTTTTGTATACACCTTAATTACCTTAAATCGACAATGATATCGTGCCGGCTAAAAAAGTTATAAGGGTCAAAAGGTCACGAAAATCAGTTTTTCGCAAAAATCTCGCGATCTATTGCTCAGAGGTCAATAAAGGTCATTATAAAAATTGTTTGTCGTGAAATTGTCTACAAAAAATGTCTCTTGCATTTGTCTGTAAAATTAACCGTTTTTGAAGTAGAGAAAACGACTAGAATGCACTTACATACGGTATTGTATACCGTACGGCATATATCAAGGCGTAAACTCTATTGCTTTTTATTCATGTTTGTAAGTGTGTTGTTAGTAAAATCTACTACATACACAGACATACAGCAGTAGTAGCACTAGTATAGACAGAACATTTCGTGCCCGTGAATGCCTCAAAAAATGACTTAAATATGGCAAAAGTTCTAAAAATAGCATTTTATCATTAAACCTAAAATGCTAACTTGGTAGATAGAATACCTCTCATACCAAAAATAGAGGACAGGTAAATAGGTAGAAACATGTGTTCAAGTAAAAGGATAATACTTTTCAACTCTAAAAGTCACCAGATGTAGATGGTATCTTCCCAGCATTCTTGTAGAAGGGAAAAGAAAACCTTATGCCCTATCTCACTAATATTCTTCGTAGTAGCATTGCGTTTGGGTATATGGAGAACAGGAAAGCTAATATTTATTCATAAAATATAGAAAAAAGATACACTATTAGATGCGTTCTTAGAGATCCCGTAATAAAGGTGTATACAAAAATTCAGCTCACTAGGAATTTTTCCGCAGATAAAACCTAAAATGACTGGACTATATGTGACATCATCGAATTGACGTACTTTTTTTTTACAAATGGCCAAACATTTTTACTACCTTTGGGACATTCTAGTATTTTTTGCCGTAATTTTTGGTCAGGCAAGAATTTGATCCTTTGAATATGATCGTAACAGGTCTTTCTAGCTTCTTTCAACTTATTCCGGTTTTCCTCATTAGGGTTGGCTTTATAACATCGGAAACTTACTTCTCTAACCCTAATAACCTCTTTACAGCTCTAATCAAACTATGAATTCTATTTCGGTCCCGAAAAGAATTATTTGTGACCATATCTGTACTCTGGAGTCCACGTCACTAGCATAGCGACCAGTTAAAGTTCCTGAAGAAATCGTTGAGACCGTCCCAGTTGTCTTTCTCGTATTACCAAACGGTTCTATTATTTCTCTAAATGGGTTTTGTTGACATGAGAAATTTGCAGATTGACATTGGTCGGACGTGCCTAGTGGAGATAATACATTTATAGTGTATTTTTCAGTGGCTAAAGTTTTAAGGTCAATAGAAAAGGCGTTTAAATTGAAAAGCTTAAGCAAATGGTTTAAAGGTATATGTAAATCTACGCGCAAGAGTGTTAATATTCTTTGAATTCTTCTTTTATACAGACTAAATATCAAAAAAAAAAAATATTGAGTCGTTTATGAGATATCGAATTTACAAAAAAAATTGATTTTTTTTTTCAAAAATTCAAAAAATATTTTTTTTAAGTCTTTAAATGCAATGGCCCTGAGTAATAGATCCGAATCTAGCCTAAGTTCGATTTTAACCAAACATTCGTAGAAATAAAACAAATTTCAATTATAAATACTTAAAAGCTGCTTTCCTGTAACTAAGTTAAATTTAAAATGATAGAATCACAATAGAACTTTACGAATCTGGTTAATAGAAATCTGTTTGTGTATCAGTTCACAATAACGAAATTATGAAAATGAGTCACAATTATTGGTATAAATAAGACTTTTGTAAATTTGATCTGTTACTACGAAATTTTAAAAGCAACTTTTCTACATCTAACAAAAAGTGACTTTAAAACCGATTCTATGAATGTCTATTACTAAGGGCCAATGTTTTTCAAACTTCTTCTCTACAAAAAAAATTGATTAAAATCCGTTCTGCCGATAGTGAGAAAATAAAAATTCGAAAGGTTCTATGGTAGTTACAGTCAGTAATATCTTAATTTCAATTTTTTTATTAAATTATAGATCGTTTGAATTAATAGAAAGAAAAAAAAATTATCAAAAATCTCGGAGCCGTTTTCGACAAAAATACGAAAAATACCTTTTTTTGACATTTGTATGGTAGGTACCGTTATTTTTAAGTAAAATAATTTTTTTTCTCACATCTTGTAGATTATATAAAAAAACTTTTATTTATCAAGTTTAAAAAAGTCGAAATATTGAGTTTTGAAAAAAAAAAATTGAAATTCTTTTTTAAAAATTTGAGTTTTTTTTAATCAAAAAATTTTTTTTTTTGAAAATTTGAAAACGCAATAATATTTAAACTTTTGATCAAAAACGGTGGTACCGTTCTTGGGAAAATCAAAAACAAAAAAAAAAAATGGTTCCAAGGGGGGTGTCAAAAATAACCAATTTTTGTAAAAATTTTTTCAACCATTACCTAACCTAAACTAAATGATTTTTTTTAAATTTTTTTTTAATCTGTGGGACAGTTTTTGAGAAAAAAGAAATATTTATAAAATTTCGAAAAAAATCGTATGGCAGGTCTTAAAAAAAAAAAGAAAAAAACATATGGGGAAAAAAATTAAAAATACTATCTACCAAGTTTAAAGAAAATCGGCCGACATACAGACAGAATTGCGAGACCCCCTTTTTTAGTCTTCGCTATCATCGTAATGTCAACTTTGACCAAAATCTGGAGTTCAATTTTTTTACGAATGCATAATTTGCCTTATAGTACCTATAAGTCGCAAGTAAAAACAATGAAAGTTTGTGCAGTTTAAGACCTTAAAAAATGTCATATCTTTGTATATATAACCTTTAGTATTATCATGGAACGTCATTTTGTAGTACCAACGTAAATCTGGTGGTGGTGCTGAAATTAGCACACAATTTTACAGTGGAGAGTAGGATAAGGAATACAAAACAAGAAGTAAGTAAGAGAATTAGGCCTATTCTGCCACATCTGTTATTCTGTTATAGATTTTCTGTTATGAATCATAAAAGATTTCCACGTTAAAAGATCTTTTATGATTGGTATTCAGAGGTTCGAACTTTTATAAAAGTCTGTTATACTACTTCGAAAACGAGATCTGTTATGAAACTGAACTAAATCTGTTATCATAATCAGCTGTGATTATGTAAAATATTTCATCTGACATAATTAAAATGGATGACGAAGAAAAAAGTAAAGTCTTAGGCTAGGCGCGCGCACATTCAATTTTTAGTTGCACAACTGTTAGGTTGTTTATAGCGAATTCATTTTAGGCAATCGCTTAGTTTGTATCAAAACACAAACTTTTAGTTGCTCGAACCAAGCAGTTGCGAAACTAAAAATTGAATGTGCGCGCCTAGCCTTACACACTATTGGTATCCATACAATGGAACACGATTTTACCTCATATGTTTCTGGGAATACCATGACCATACACTATACTTATATGTTTATATTCATTCATTTGTCTCCTTTAAATAACATTTCGTTGACGTTGAAATAAAAGATAAATACATATTCATTTTTAATTGATGCACCTGTTTACTTATTTAAATCTTTTATGGTAAAAGTCACAGAAAATCACAGAAAAGTCTTTTATTCTTTTATTATTTTTAACAGATTTCATAACAGATTTTGGCATGCTGAATACCAAAAATGCTATTCGTAAAAGATTTTTTCTATGTTCGAACGTTTGACAGTTCATAAAAGTTTTCTTAGCAGATTTTATAACAGATTTTAGCGTGCTGAATACCAAAATTAAAATTCATAAAATATTTGTTGACAGCTCAAACATTTATATGGAAATTCATAGCAGAATAACAGAATAGAAGATCTCGCCGTATAGGCCTAAATATCTTATTATTAAATTTAGCAGAGACAAATCTAACAAGTACTATTGCTATGCTTAAGATGCAGCCACAATCGGTTGTCTTCATGAGAGTATTATACGTTTTATATACAAAGATCATATATGCATTTTGCACGATACTAAAAGATCAATCAGTTATTCGATGATTTTAACTTTTATAAACTGTTAGAGAAAGTATGATGATATATTCGATTACAAATTCCAAAATCATACTAAATTGCAAATTCATACTAAAACAGCTTTGACATCGTACAAATTCGACTTAAATGCGCCTATTTTTTTTAATTAACTCCATCTGAACAGATCTAAGACAATGACAGTTCGTGCAAAAAAATAAGCAACCACAACTTTCTTAACATTTGGAGTTGTACTATTCTTAAAAGATACAAAATGGATTTTTTAACCAAAAATAATAATCAAATAAGGGTCTTTCAAGAGGAATTTTTTTTACGCTGTTGTGGCAACATCTGTTACTGTAGTTATTAGAACATTTTCTTAAAAACATAAGAAACTGTTCATGGTTTCAAGAAAATCAAAGCAGGTTCGTCAAATTTAAGTGATTATGAGTTTGTTCGTGAGTGCAACTTATTGTTTTGCAGTTTGGGGTTGGCTAGAGTTGATCTTATGCAGAATGTATGTAACTCAACACCTCCCCCTTAAGAACGGATATCACATTAAAATGAAAATTAAATGTCCACGATGCATATGTACATTTATGATGCCAAACTGTGGACCACTGTGGCGTATACGTGCTATTTTTGTTGTTCCTTTTATGGGTTTCCTGTAGAAAAGCTTGTATGATTATACAAAATATTATTTTTTATTTAATTTAATTAATTACTTATTATACGCAGGCATATATGTATGTATACTACATATATGTACATATTTTTGTGCGATAAAGTCTAAGCTACTCGTGTTGTGTTACCACCGTCTCTTCTTCTTGGATTTCGGAGGAAAAAATTCAGTTTTCATTTGGCTAAAGCAATGAGAATTGGGGCGCCTGGTACCAATCCGGTTGAGGTATCAACTGTGACTTTACCATTTTCAATATCTAAAAATTGCTTCGAAAACATAATAGCAGTTTGATCTTGTTGCAAAAATACTCGCTTGTGAGTTGTTAATAGGAGTGTACTTACATATTGCCACAAATTAGAGAATTTTAAGCATGCGTTTAGTTCGTCAGCAACAGTTGATCGGGGAATAATTGGAAGAGTCTGACGAAAATCACTTGACAACCGAATCATGGCTCCACCAAAAATGTTTTGGCTGTCACGAAGATCTTTTAACGTTCTGTCCAGTGCCTCGAATGATTTCTTGTACATCGTACATTCATTTCAAACGATCAATTTGCGTATCTGTAGAATCTTCGCCATTGCGCTATTTTTGGCGATGTTGCAAACTGGAGCTTCGTTGATTTGGATGTTTAGTGGAAATTTCAAGGTAGAATGTGCACCTTCCACCTTCTAACAATGTTGCAGCTATTCCAGATGAAGCCAATGCTAGGGCTACTTCATTTTGCGATCTGATCTTTGCCAACAGCAATGAAATTAGAAACGTTTTTCCAGTTTCCCGGGAGCATCAAAGAAGTAAATTCCACCAGATCTACTGTTCACAGCTTCAATAGAAGTATCATACGCAATTCTTTGCTGTTCATTCAATTGCGGAACGTTTGAACGAACTGTTTCGGCCAATACTTCAGTACCGTATTCTTGTTCTCTTCGCAAGTCATGGTTAAATGTATCGCGCATAGGACGATTGGGTGGTGTTATGCCCAAACACGACAATACTTTATTTACAATCAATAAAAATAAATCTTCTATCATGATCAATGTCTCATTGTAAATTTCTGCAGTAATTTGTAGTGCAAAGACGTCAAATGTTTCACAGCTAGGAACATTTTGTATTTTTCCGTTACTTATTATGTATGTTTCTCACCGCTTAAACCTTCCCTGAACTTCCACAAATATTTTAAGATTAAAATTATCAAAATCGGTCTAGCCATTCTCAAGTTTTAGCGAGACAAACGAACAGCAATTGATTTTTATATAATATTGTGAATCTAAACCATTCTCAGATCCCCTTGAACACACACAAAAAATTTCATCAAAATCGGTCCAGTCGTTTAAGAGAAGTTCAGTGACATACACACTCACAGAAGAATTATATATATAAAGATTGTGAATCTAAACCATTCTCAGATCCCCTTGAACACACACAAAAAATTTCATCAAAATCGGTCCAGTCGTTTAAGAGAAGTTCAGTGACATACACACTCACAGAAGAATTATATATATAAAGATTGTGAATCTAAACCATTCTCAGATCCCCTTGAACACACACAAAAAATTTCATCAAAATCGGTCCAGTCGTTTAAGAGAAGTTCAGTGACATACACACTCACAGAAGAATTATATATATAAAGATTGTGAATCTAAACCATTCTCAGATCCCCTTGAACACACACAAAAAATTTCATCAAAATCGGTCCAGTCGTTTAAGAGAAATTCAGTGACATACACACTCACAGAAGAATTATATATATAAAGATGATACCAGAAAACCAACTTATACACTATGCAGTGGCTTCTTATGGATATAATAGTCTTTTTTACAGTTGCACGTAAATGTTAACAATTTGAATAGAATCCAAACAAGCATATCGCATCACTGACTGCTCTCATTAGTCGCGTTCAGGATTTACTTGGACAGGCTATCTTGAATAGGTAAGGTATCCATTAGTTTTGAGAACGACCAAAATTAAATAGAAATATTTTCCTTTCGGCAAATTTGGTGCAGAAATCAATATGTTTTATATGAATACAACATTATGCTCGAAACAGATTAAACCAGCACAGCACCAGCATCGTCAACAGCAAACAGCACGCTGACCAGCAAACATTTCTCAAACACATTGCCACCAGCAACGTCATTTCATCTGTTGGACATTTCACATCGAAAAAAAAGTTTTTCATTGTGGTGCCACTGAATATTGCAGTTGTAAAGTTGACAACACTGCACCAGCAACAGCATATTTAGGACTTCGGCCTAACGACGCTGTTGGCGTTGCTCTTGCTGTTCATGTGTGTTGAACAATTGAAATACATTGGCTCTAAATTAATGGCGGCCGCTGTTGCTGTTGACGGTGCTGTTGCTGGTTCAATCTGCTCCGCGCTTTACAAAGCTATCCAGATAGCTTTGGATAGAATTCTGAATGCGGTAGAGCTGTGTCAATCAGGATCGATTCGATTTTTTTGATCCGATCATCGAAAAGTATCAATCAATCATTCATTTAAATCGATCTCAATCTCAATCATTTAGATGATTCTCGATTCTGGAATTTCGATTTTCTATTTCAATCTCAATCATTTCAATGAGTCTCGATTTTCGATATCAGTTGACTCGATTAACCATGAGTTACTCGATTCCATTTGTTCCGATTCAATCAATATGGATTATGAAGGCCAAAGTGACGGTGGACTGGAATTTCTGGGTTGAACTCGGCATTGAAGAACATGCGATTGATCGGGTTGGTTGTTGATGTTGTAGGCCGCAAAAACAATTGTTGGGTTGAACTGATGTTATTTGATGAATCAGGATCCGGTTTGTTTAATGTGGATTTTTGGACGTTTCTTAATTGGATGGAATTTGACAGTTTATGACTTGACGAATAGAGGACGAATTCAGTTTTGACGTACAAAGAGTATTTTGTACTAAATGTTAGCGGAAAGCCCTAAAATTGCTCTTTTCCGAAGCAACAAATAAAATCTCTTTTTCTTGAATTTTTTGACACTTTTTAATTCATGTACAAAGTAGCCATCATTCGATGTTATTTGATAATTTATGGCTTACAATAATAGAGGACTATCAAAGCCAGAAGTCAATCTTATCATCGAAATCGAAATTAAAATCGAATAGGAACAGTATTGAATCATTTAAGTGAAATGAAAATGATCGAATGATCGATTGATTGAAATGATCGGATCATTTTCGTAATCGATTATTGAACGATTCGATCATTTGAAATGAACGATTTATACAGCTCTAGAATGCGGCCATTTTCATTTTTGACATTTCGAAAGAAATTTCAAATACATAATTAAATAATTATTTTCTTTTATTTTGCCAAAAAATTAAATATATATTTTTTTGTGAATGGATTCAGGGGAAATCGCAATCTTATTAATCAGAAAAAAATATTTCTTGACGCTTTGTGATCCATTTCACTTACATGAGCCAACGAATGAGCAAAGTGAATTAAATTTCTCTATACTGCACCTTTTGAAGGTGGCCTAAGACTGTTTAGTAGATGGCATTTGGGTTGTTCTAAAAAAAAAGCTGCGTCTTCTGTTAGTGCTTTGATTTTTTTTTTGGAATACTGGGCATCTCGCTCAACAATTGGAAAAGTCTTTCTCTTTCGTGTTGTGCTTAGATAACTACATAATCATCATCATCGGCTCGACAACCGGGTTCCGGTCCTGGCCTCTTTCAACAAGTCTCTCCACCTATCCCGGTCTCTAGCCGACGCCATCCAGTTGCGCACCCCAAGGCTTCGGGCGTCCTGGTCTACGCCATCTCTCCAGCGCAAGCATGGTCTACCACGCTGTCGTCTACCATAGAATGTACCACAAAGAACTTTCCGAGCAGGTTCCTCTTCGCTCATGCGAGCTAGGTGCCCTGCCCACCGGAGTCTACCGAGCTTAATTTTTGTCACGATATCTGCTTCAAGGTAGATTGCGTACAGTTCATGATTGTACCGTCTCCGGAATCGTCCTTCCTCACATACGGGGCCAACAATTCTCCTTAAGACTTTTCTCTCGAACGCAGCTAAGAGGTCGGAGTGCCTTTTGCTAAGCACCCAAGTCTCGGATCCATATGTGAGTACTGGCAGGACCATGGTCCTGTACAGCAGCAGTTTTGAAGTTATGCTGAGATTTCTGGATTTGAAGAGCTTTGACAGACTATAGTAGGCTCTGTTGGATTTGAGAAGCCGCCCGCGTATTTCTTCTTCTATATTGTTATCGGCTGCTACTATTGACCCAAGGTATTTAAAGGATTAGGTTAGGTTAGGTTAAAGTGGCTGCTGACCGGAAAAGGACAGCACACTTAGACCAATATTTGGTCCGTTGTGATACCACAAGGATTTCAAAAATCCCCCTTACTCGTTAAACCATTTTGAGCTAATAATGAAGCGTTTGAGACAGTGAATGTCGGAATTATTTAGATCACTAGGATCGTTATAGTAGTAGTCTCCCAAGTGGAGTCTACGTCTTTGCGCTAGGGCAGGACAAGAGCATAGAAGGTGGGGAATTGACTCCTCTTCTTCTTCATCCATGCAGCTTCTGCAAAAGTCATTTGCAGGAACTCCAAGACGAGAAGCATGCCTTCCTATTAGGCAGTGCCCAGTAAGGACACCTATAATGGAGCTAATATGCAATCTACCAATAGAAATTAGTTGTTTTGAGCGTTTAGCATCAAACAATGGCCAAATCAGTTTAGTAGACCGGCAAGTTGGGGTGCTGGTCCACCTGTGGTTGGCTTTCTTTATGGTATCTTGCTTTAGCATAAGTTTACAAGTAGCTAGGGGTATACCGATGTTAGATTTGCTATCCAACAAAGGTAATATTGTTCCGTTTTTTGCAAGTTCGTCAGCTTTACAATTTCCTGGATTGCACCACTTCAAATTCGTGCTCCGCAACCTTGATTGTTTGACCAACTGTTCCTCTCGCATTCGACGCCACCATGTACTTTGTTTTACCTTCACTAATGTGCAGCCCCAGATTTTGTGCCGCCTGCTCGATCTGGATGAAGGAATCGTGTACAGCTTGTTCGGTTCTTCCGATGATGTCGATGTCGTCTGCGTAAGCCAGTAACTGGCTGAACCTGTTGACGATGGTCCCTCTTGTTGCCGTGCCAGAGTCACGGATTGCTTTCTCCAACGCCAGGTTGAAGAGGAGGCAGGCCAAACCGTCCCCTTGTCGGAGTCCATTAAAGATGTTGATTGGTCTGGATAGCAATCCGGCTATTTTTACTTGGCTTGTTACGTTGGTCATGGTCAACCTACATAATCGTGTCAATTTATTTGGGATGCCGAATTCTCTCATGGCTTTGTAAAGTTCTACCCTGGCTATGCTATCATAGGCGGCCTTAAAGTCTATAAACAGATGGTATGTTGGGATGTTAAATTCTAGACATTTTTCCATCGCCTGCCTAAGGGTAAATATCTGATCAGTTGTTGATTTGCCTGGAATGAAACCACACTGATATTGTCCGATAACGGTTTTAGCGTATGGGGTTATCCGGTCTTGTAGGATAGAGGAGAGTATCTTATAGGCGGTACTCAACAACGTGATACCTCTATAATTGCTGCACGTTGTGACATCTCCCTTCTTATGTATGGGGCATATTAAACCTTTTCGCCAGTCTTCTGGCATTTCTTCCTGCTCCCATACGTGTACTATAATATCATGAATTGCTTGACGTAAGGCTGGCCCGCCGTGATGGAATAATTCGGCTGGTATGCCATCGGCTCCCGGGGCTTTGTTCTGTTTAAGCCGGCCTATAGCCTTCTCAACCTCTTCTATGCTTGGTGGCGGCAACATAGAGTATCTATTCTTCTTGAAGTAGTGGAGCCTCCACTTCTGCAGTGAGCTGACCATTTAGCAATTCATTAAAGTACACTTCCCATCGCTCCAGTATGCTTTCAGGATCGGTGATCAGATTTCCCTCTCCGTCCTTGCAGTATGTGCAGCGTGATGTGTACTGCGTCATGTTTCGGACGGATTGGTAGAACTTCCGCGCCTGGTGCGGACCTCGCTCTCGGCTATTTTCTATTTCACAGATTAGGTTCTTCTCCCAGGCTGATTTTTTTTGTCTGTGTAGCCGTTTTTCTATTCTTCTGAGCTCTTTATATTCCTCTTCGCGTGCCCGCGTTCTATGAGATTGTTGCATTGCTCGGTACGCAACATTCTTACGTTCAGTCGCTAGCTTGCATTCATCATCAAACCAGTCGTTCCGATTTTTACGACTGCTGCCTAAGATGGAGTTGGCAGTACTAATGACAATATTCTTAAGGCGTGTCCACTTCTCATTTACGCCCAGCATACTGGCTCCAGGACTTACTCTCCCTAAATCAAGTGATTCTAGGGCGAGTCCTAACGCATTACCAAAGGTGTTACTGGTGTTTTCATTGCGCAGGGCAGCCGTGTTGATTCGAACCTGATCGGCGGATGCAATGCGTCTTCGCAAGGCAATCCGCCCTCGGAAAACCATACCAACAAGATAGTGATCCGAGTCGATATTGGCACCTCGGTACGTTCGTACCGTCATCAAGTTCGAGTAGTGGCGACGGTCTATCAACACGTGGTCTATTTGGTTACGAGTGACTCCATCAGGTGATACCCAGGTGGCTTTGTAGATATCTTTACGCGGGAACCTGGTACTCGCAACGACCATGTTTTTCGATGCTGCCAATTCTAAGACTCGAAGTCCATTGTCATTAGTGTTCTCATGCAAACTATGGGTGCCTGCGTAGTGCCTGAATACCGGCTCCCGACCTATTTTTGCGTTCAAATCCCCAAGGATGATTTTAACATCATACCTTGGACGGTGCCGTGAAATAAGGCCAAGTGAAATAAGGCCAAATTTCAAAAATTGGCCTTATTGCACTTTTACAAAGTGAAATTAGGCCAATTTTCAGCAGTTGGTCTTATTGCACTTTTACAAAGCGAAGTAAGGCCAAATTGGTCTTATTTCACTTTCAACAGTTGGTTTTATTGCACTTTGACTAAGCGAAATAAGGCCGAACTGCATTTTTATATTTATTTCATTTCATTTATAAGTATTATTTATTCGTATAATACATAATTTATTGTTTATTACGGGCCGATGTTCTGGGTTTTCTTGTGTAACAGTACCTTGTGTGGCCCGCTTCGCGGGTTTTCAGGATTTTACCTCCCTTTTCGGGGCTCACACCCGCTCACGCAACTCCGTTGCTCCGCTTAGGGTATGTTCAGTCGCCAGGCAGGCGCCTGTAGCAACAGTTTTCTTGAGCAGCAGTACATATATGTTAGTTGTTTAATCCAATTAATGTTAAATACAAAAGTGTTGCTACAGGCGCCTGCCTGGCGACTGAACATACCCTAAGCGGAGCAACGGAGTTGCGTGAGCGGGTGTGAGCCCCGAAAAGGGAGTTAAAATCCTGAAAACCCGCGAAGCGGGCCACCCAAGGTACTGTTGCTCAAGACAAAACATTTTATGTTTGGTCTTAAGTCACAAACAAATTTGGCCTTTTGTCACTTGGCCTTATGTCACGGCACCGTTAAATACATTCAGTTGCTCTTATAACGCTTTCAAAAAGTGAAATAAGACCAATTTGGTCTTATTTCTGAAAATCATTTGGCCTCATTTCACTTTGTCAAAGTGAAATTAGACCAACTACTGAAAATTGGCCTTATTTCACTTTATCAAAGTGCAATAAGGCCAGTTGGCCTTATTTCACTTGGCCTTATTTCACGGCACCACCTTGGACAGGCATTGAGGGCCCTCTCGACTTGTTCGTAGTAAGTCTCTTTTTCTTCATCTGAGGACTCCTCCGTAGGTCCGTGAACGTTAAGGAGGCTGATGTTCGTAAATTTGCCTCGCACGCGAAGGGTGCATAGCCTTTCGCTTATAGCGTTAAAGCCGATGATGGTAGACTTCATTTTTTCGCTGACTAGGAAGCCTACCCCGAGCACATGGTGTTTTGTATGACAGCTATAGTATATGTCATATTCTTTCTTCTGTAGAACACCATTCCCTGTCCATCTGATTTCTTGAAGAGCTGTTATGTCAGCTTTATATTTTGACAGGGCATCGGCTAGCTGCTGAGCAGCTCGAGCTCTATAGAGCGATCGTACGTTCCATAAGAAAATTCGTAAATCGTTTTTCAGTTTTCGTTGCGTTGGTTGTCGTCGTGTGATCAGTCCGTTTCCGAGGCTTGTTGTCGGTCTCGTAATTCAAAAGTTTTACGGGACAGGGAATTAACCTGTCGCCAACCTGAGGAACCAGCCTGATCATATTAGCCAAACCTTTTTAAAGGCTTGTTTCTAGCGGCCGCCACGGAGAGGCTATGATCAGACTTCCACCAGTCCCGAATAGTTACGGCACGTGCATGTTTTCGTATGCTACATGTTATTCCCCCTATTCGTCTGATGGCTGACCGCCTACATAATATCTTTACCATATTTATGTCAACAAATATTATTACAAAATAGAATAAAATTAGTCAGTACTGACACTTTTATACAAAATAAAAGCGTTTTCCACCGTCCAGACGCAAATTACTTGTCTTAGAAAAAGAGGTCAAATTTCTATTTCATTCTGATTCAGGGATACAAAATGTCATAAAATTCGAAAATTTTAATGGATTCCTCGGGATTAGTTGCGTATAAAATTTACGATTGCGATAAAATTCGTAAGAAGGCAGATTAGAAAATAGCAAACCTATACATTCTTTGATGGCAGTTCGCCTTGACGTTTGCGATTGATATCAAAGCCCATGCTTGATACACACGAGGCAACCGTTGCAGCAACACAGCCATACTGAAGCAACCGTTGCTTCGTGTGTAGCTGTGTTGCTCATTGTTTTGTGTTGCTCCAACCGTTGTGTTGCCAGAAATATCACGCTGCTGCAACACGTTGCTGCTACGGTTACCTCGTGTGTATCTAGCATAAGGCACAATTTCGGAAAGCTTAGACATTTAAAACTTTAAGAAAACTTTGTAATAATTTATTTATTTAAGGTACTAGTACGGTCTAGAATGCCAAAAAAACGCACGATTTTTGGGATTTTTTTTTCGGAAACCTTATTAGGTAATAACATAAATAATGAATACATGCGTCGAGTACAAAAAAAAAATTTTTTTTTGTTTAATTTTGGAATTTTGGCCGAATTATAGAGGGCGCAAACGTCGACTCATAAAAAAATACATGGTCCCATGGCGGACAGTTAATCTCAGAATTGGCTGGACTGAAACAAAAAAAAACAAAATGGGTTATTTAAAGGAAGGTTTCTTACGAGACAATTTACCACAATTTGTTCAAAAAGTCAAAAACAAAACAAAAATATCGAGCTTTTTTGGAATTTTGTTTGGGCATTTTTGGGTCGCTATTTTTTTTTTCATAATTTTTTGGTCAAATTGTGGTAAATTGTCTCGTAAGAAACCTTCCTTTAAATAACTCTCTTACTTCCTCTATAATTCGGCGAAATTAAACAAAAACAAATTTTTTTTTGGACTCGACACATGTACGAGTATAAAAAAAATTATGTTATTATCTAATAAGGCTTCCGAGAAAAAAATTCCTAAAAATCGTGCGTTTTTTTGGCATTCTAAACCGTACTAGTAGTACCTTAAGAAATTATTAATTCTTAAGTGACATTTGTTGATGAAAAAAAAATTATAATTATACATTGAACTACAGTTAGATTTGTTAATGTCTTACACTAGAATGATCTGGCACGTCTTTTTACTTATTTCAATTCTTTTTAATAGAACCTCCCTTTTAAAGCCATTATAACTTTTTTTATCGTCTTTTAATAGTTGCAAGCCAGCCAAGACATTCAAACATACGGTCCTCATCCAGCATCCTACAAAAGGTGATGATCTGGTCAGTTACGAGGGCGGTCCGATAAGTACTTAGCCTCACCGCCCGATGGTGCCAGTATCCCAAGAGAGATTGATTATCGTCTAATATATTCTCTAAGACGGCTAATGTATCGAGCTAAAAGGGGATAATATTGAGAAATAGATCGCCACTTTTCCAAAATTTTTGTTTTTCTTTTGTAGGCTAAGTACTTATCCGACCTCCCTCGTAAGTGGCAACAGCACAAAACGTCTGTACAACGTAAAAGACATATCTACTGAAGCCTCAAGGGATCGGTTTTTGATCAAGATCAGAGAATGGCTTAAGAATAGTGAGTCGTTAAAAAAATCGAACTCGAGATTTCGATCAAAGTTCACATTACGATGATAACGAAGACGAAAAAAGTGGGTTTCGCAATTCTGTCTGTTCTGCCGATTTTCTTTAAACTTGAAAAATAGCATTTTAAAAATTTTCCCCCACATGTTTATTCCTTTATAAGACCAAAAATAAAGGTAAATTTTATAATATATAATTTTATAATAATACTTAGTACCACAATGTAGAATGCTGTCGAAATCAGAATCTAATGAGCTTAGCATACGCTGCCATTTCAGTTCCACAGCCGAAGAACAAAGTTGTGAGCTTGGAAACGAATATCAAAAGGGTCAGCGAAACAATGAAGAGTATAAGCAGTTTCAGACAAAACATCATTTAGAAGATAATATGAAAGAGTGTCGCATTTATTTTATGAATATCAGACTTGAAACTATACCTAATGCAGCTTAAAGTGAGCGGTCCGAAAGGTAATTTCTAATCCAACGAAGAAGAGACTCTTCTATATCAAATGCACGCATATTGTCGATAAAAGACCTTCGTGCCAAACTCTTTCAAATCCTTTGAAATATCAAGTGCAATTAACTTTGTTTTTCCAAAATGATGTAAGGATTGGTTCCACTTTTCGGTGTGATATGCCATCAGATCACCAGTGGACGTATTTTATTGAGTAAAAACTACATGTAGTTAAGGATTAATAATAATAAATTCAAACAGGTTGTTTTAATGATTAATCTGTCTCAGACTGTACCTCTACCTACTACACCCTTTAGTATTTTTTTCTGAAGTGAGTTTCTGCACAGTAAATGTATGTATTTATATTCATGATAAGTCAATCAATTAAATACATTAAATTCGTATTTAAATATCAATAAAAGAAGAATTTTTTTAATGAAATTCGAAAGGTGTGTGCAACGACAAACCATTTAAGCCATAAAATATACATCAGGTGTCAGTCATGATGATATTGTCACCATTTCGGGATCACTATTGTTATTTTTTTTCACAATAATTCTCATTCATTCGTTGCTTTGTCTCGTGCCACCCCTTACGTGCTTTACCTTTATCAAAACATAAAAAAATATACATATTAAACAGCTTATATCAATGGCGTTATTTTTGTTTTTTAACTTCAACGCGACGTGTCTTTATCATCCAATGGCTCTGCGCAGGTGTGCATGATTTGGCCACAACCCATCCGTTTATGGTGAGCCAAAAATATTATTCAAAGCTTCTAAGACACTACCTAGTCAAATACATATAATGTTCCTAGGTAGTTAGTTTTTTTTTTTTTAATTTACATATTTCATATAATGTAGATAACGAATTAAATTTTGTTTTTGGCTTTTTGATTGTAGGTACCTGCAGCTATCTTAATCATTTGTCCGGTACATCTCTTTCTAGGAATTATATTCAATTGATTTTATACAGAACTTTCTGTCTATGTACATATTTTTCTTTTAAAATTGGAAACCATTTAAAAATGATGGGGGTTTCTATTCACATAATATTCTTAATTAATAAAATAAAACGTGGAAACATAAAATACAAGACCCAAGATATTCCCTAAATAATTGAATTTACTGAAAACGTACGTCTTACCAATTCATCAGTTCGCATAGGTCACATACAAGTTAATAACGATTACATTATGTATTCATTTATGAACCTAATTTCCCATTCCCACACTCACATTCCTATACCCAGCACCTTACACCTTATTTCCTGTCCACTTTTATATTAGTCAGCGCAATATCATTAAGTTAATAATTTGTAAAACTATGCAAGCAAATCGATTATTTGCATTGCTAGCTATTTTAAATGCAAGCAAATCAATCATTTGCTTTGCAAATTTGTAAATTATTGAATAAAGAACCAGTTATAAACTCAACAGACGAGAATAAACATCATTTTATTCACTGGCGCCCAATTTTTTATTCGAATAGTATCTGTGGCTTAAAAATATTTCGGTAAAGAAATAGCAAGCAAACAAATTACAGAAAACGCGATAACTAAAACCCACAACCAAACCAACTTTTTTTTTCGATTAGTATCTGTAGCTTCAAAATTTTTCGGTAAAGAAATAGCAAGCAAACAAATTACAGAAAACGCGAAAATTAAAACTCACAACCAAATATTTTTGTTCTATTAGTACTATGTGGCTTCAAAATATTTCAATAAAGAAATAGTAAGCAAAAATACCACAAAAAAAACGCGAATTAAAAAAAAGAACAACAACTACTTAACCGCAAGATCAACCTAAAAGTGTATCTCGACAGAGAGTTTTTATGTAAAAAGAAACCTTAAGAACATTAAATTACTCCTAGTTGCCTGAGATCACTTTTATCGTGTTATTGTTGATTTCACCCCTCTCATCCACAATTAACTTTATCTCGTTGTGCTTTAAAAACATTTTTGTGTAAAAATATTAAGTCAGCAAAAACAAAAACACGCGAATTAAAATACTTTAATAAGATCCATCGTTCGTCGGCTCATCAACCCACCTGTATTTCGACACAGTGTTTTTCTGTAAAAAGAAACCTAAGGAACATTAAAAAAAAAAACCTTCTGCTGCGGATGTGAGTCAAGCTTGAAACGAAGAAAAATGATGCAGCTAATTTATGTAATGTATGTGTAAAGATATATTGTCATTTCATTATTAATTATTATTACTATTATCTATTTCTATACTATCGATTATTAAATTAATTTATGTAATGTATTTGTAAATTTATATTGTGTCATTAAGTATCAATCATTATCAAATAATATTATTGCAATTAATACTATCGATTATAAAATTATAATTCTTTAAAATCAAAAAATGTCTGAACTTTCACAGACAATAGCGTCAGCCGTGCGGGTAGCTGTTGAAGCAGCATGTGAGACAATAGTCAGGAGAATGGGGGATCAGATAACAGAAAGTAGACAGGCAGTAGATAGTGTAAATTCAAGAATCGCAGAGCTATCCGATAAATTAAATTCTGTACATTTATCCCCAACCCCAATTTTATACGAACCTATTTCTGTAGCACCTGACATATCGTGTCAAATATCACTCGATGTTGTAAAATCCATACCGGATTTTGCAGGTGAACGCGCGAAATACATTTCGTGGCGTCAAGCAGCTAAGACCGCAATCAAGTTATTCGACCCATATAAGGGATCGGAAAGGTACTATCAGGCAGTTGCCATTATAAGGAATAAAATTGTCGGTTCCGCCGATTTAATACTTTCTTCTTATAATACGGTCCTTAATTTCGACGCAATCATTGCGCGTCTCGACAATTCATACGCAGACAAACGACCACTTCATGTATTAGAAAATCAAATGAGCATTTTATGCCAGGGAAATTTGTCCATCCACCACTTTTACGACAAAATAGAAAAACATCTCACTTCAATAACGAATAAGATATCAATGGATTTTTCAGGCAATAATGAACTAATTAATTCTTTAGCCTCAAAATACCGAGCAGATGCACTACGGGTATTCATTTCTGGTCTTAATAAGCCTATTTGTAACATATTATTTTCTGCTGGCTGTGAAGATTTACCTTCTGCATTGGCGAAGGCACAGGAACTCGAAGCAAACCAATACAGGTATAATTTTGCCAGAGCATTTGATAAAAACTTATCATATGCTAGTCCTAGTGGTCTGTCAAGAAGCAACACTCAATTTAAGAGAGTAGAGCAGGCCCAAAGCCAACCCCAACCCCAAGCACAAGTTTCCTCAACTATAGATAACCAACAGAAGCAAAGCCACCAAGCAGAACCATATGATCATATGAGCGTTGATAACTCGTCAATTTATAGACGCAGCAAAAGTTCAAATATTCAAGCAGCGGTGCCCGAGGCTAGTAATAAACAGACCCTCAGGCAACAGCCGCAAACTTATGAAAACAGGACACCAAAACGCCCACGCGAGTCCGATAGAGTGCCATTTTCGAAAGCTCAACGAATTAATTTCGTTAAATCCAAAAGTACTGACCAGGAACTGAAGAAAAGTTCCGAGTACGAAACAGAATATGAAGACGTAGACGAATATGATGAAGAATTCCAAGATCAGATTAATTTTTTAGAATAAAGTCGGCTCTCCCATATGTTGAAAAGAAACTAAATGGTAAAGCTCCAATTAGAATCCTAGTAGACACTGGTACAGCCAAAAACTATATTAGACAAATACCCTATTTGAAAACAATTCCTAATAATAAAAATTTTAAGGTAAAGACCATTCACGGTGAAAATAAAATAACTCACAAATGTAAAATGCAGTTTTGTGATAAGATTACAGATTTTTTTATCCTTCCCCAATTATCAACCTTCGATGCGATTGTAGGATATGATTTTCTCATGGAAATAAAAGCACAAATCGATACAAGACGCTCATTGTTAATTTATGAAAATGGCGAAATGCAAATTAAATTCTTAGAATGCGAGCAGGTAAATAATTTAGAAATCGATATAAAAACAATTCCTGAGACCATCAGAAATGAATTTAAAAAATTGATAGAAGACTTTTCAGAAGTATTCGCTCAACCAGATGAAAGATTACCTTTTAATACAGACATAAAAGCTACCATTAGAACATTAGATTCTGAACCAATCTATTCTAAACCAAGACCATACAATATGGCAGCAATTCCTTTTGTAAACAAAGAAATTAAGAGATTGCTCAATGATGGTATAATTCGGCCATCACATTCCCCTTATAACACCCCTATATTAGTGGTAGGGAAAAAAGGAATTAATGAAGACGGTACTCCGAAATCTAGATTAGTGTTTGACTATAGAAAATTAAATGAACGCACTATACCAGATCGGTACCCGATTCCTGAAGCTTCCGTTATTTTATCCAATTTAGGGCAAGCAAAATATTATACAACGATCGATTTAAAATCCGGCTTCCATCAAATTCTCCTAGAAGAAAAGGACCGAGAAAAAACGGCGTTTTCCATAAATAATGGAAAGTATGAGTTTTGCAGATTGCCTTTCGGCTTGAAAAACGCTCCAAGTATATTTCAGCGAACAATTGATAACATACTACGGAGCGATATAGGCAAAATGTGTCATGTATATATCGATGACGTAATTATTTTTTCTCAAACAGAGGAAGAGCATTTGAAAGATATAAAAACTATATTTTCTAAACTTTTCAACGCCAACATGCGTATATCCCCAGAAAAATGTAAATTTTTCAGGCATGAGGTTGAATTTTTAGGATTTCTTGTATCTGGAGACGGTATTAAAACCTGCCCCAATAAAGTCAAAGATATTATTGACTTTGAAGTACCAAAAACACTTCGAGCACTAAGATCTTTTCTTGGTCTTTCTGGTTATTACCGTCGATTTGTAAAAGACTATGCTCTGATAACCAAACCATTAACAAAATATCTCAGAGGAGAAAACGGAAATGTAGGAACGAACAAGTCTAAGAACATCAAAATCACTCTTGATGCTGAGGCTATATGTGCCTTTAATAGAATAAAGAACATTTTAGCCTCCGAAGATGTATTACTATTCTATCCCGACTTTCGTAAGCCCTTAGATTTGACTACCGATGCTTCATCACAAGCAATAGGCGCAGTGCTCTCTCAAGGTGGTAGACCTATCACAATGATATCTCGAACTTTGAGTAAATCCGAAGAGAACTTTGCTACAAATGAACGAGAAATGCTAGCGATAGTTTGGGCATTGCAATCTTTGAGAAATTATTTATATGGTGCTCCTGATATTCATATTTATACAGATCACCAACCACTCACGTTTGCGATTTCCGAAAAAAATCCTAATACTAAACTAAAGAGATGGAGATCATTTATTGAGGAATATTCTCCAACCTTTCATTATAAACCTGGTAAAGAAAACAAGGTAGCAGACGCATTATCTCGTCAACATATTAACACTCACTCTTCCTCCGGACAAACCGTGCATAGTGAGGAGTCCCTTACGAAAGTAATACCTACGGTAGAGAATCCCATAAATTGCTTCAAGAACCAAATCTTTATTAGTCAAGGTTCTGAGAAAAGCAAAAAAGTTAAAATTCTTTTCCAAAAACAGGTTAGGCATATAATAACATTCAGATCAGTCGAAGAACTTATCGAAATAATGCGTGATGTTATTAATACGAACACAGTCAATGGCATCTATTGCGACCTTGAAACTTTAGGAAAAGTACAAAATACTCTTATGATAGCTTTCCCCAAAGTAAAAATGAAATATGCAAAAAAGTTTGTTCAAGATGTGTTTAACGAACACGATCAAGAAGAACTTATTATAACCGAGCATAACAGAGCTCATAGAGGACCACACGAAAATTACAGACAAATAATATCTGAATACTATTTCCCAAATCTTATGAAGCTATGTAACACATACGTTTCTAAATGTATAATTTGCAAGGAAAATAAATATCAGCGCAGACCAGCACAACATCCAATCGGTGCAACACCAATTCCCACGTATGTAGGAGAGATTCTGCACTTAGATATTTACAATACCAGCCAAAAATATTTCATAACATGTATAGACAAATTTTCCAAATTTGCTATTATAAAACACATTCCGTCTAGAAACTCTATTGACATAAAAAATCCATTGATTGAAATTATCTCCCAATTTCGAAACACGAAAATAATAGTTATAGATAATGAAGGTGCTTTTACATCAATTGCAACACAAGCATTACTAAAAAATGAATTTAATATTTCAACACATTCTGTACCAGCTCTCCACAGCCAAAGCAATGGACAGGTTGAAAGATTTCATTCTACTCTTGCCGAAATAGCTAGGTGTACTAAAGAAACTACAACAGATATTGTTGAACTAATGCTCCTAGCAACCTTCAAATACAATAACTCAATACATTCAGTTACAGGTTGTAAGCCCTCAGACATTTTTCATGACATTTCTAAGGAAATGAAGAATGAAATAATTTCGAAACTCAAAACCAAACAAGATAAAGACCTTGAATTTCACAATAATAACACCAAGCCCAAAGAATTCAAACCAGGAGAAAAGGTATATTTAAAAACGAATAAGAGAATAGGAAATAAATTATCCAAATTATATAATCAAAAAACTGTTCAGGCAGATCTAGGCACAGCCGTTGTAATTGACGGAAGGCAAGCTCACAAAAATAATTTGAGATAATACTCTACTTTCAGATTTACCCTAATATCGCTAGGATCTACGAGGATAACTGACTATTCTTCTGCCCTATTTATTCCGATACCAGCAGGCGACGTTGCTATTTATGAAGAATATTTTTATTTGAAGCATGTAACAAATTTTTCGCTCATCGAAACCATCATATCTGATAATAGCAATGTGTTAAATAAACTAAACGATGAAAGATGTAAGGAAGTACTGCTGCAGGATGTACACGAAATAGAGCGTTTGCTCCAACTGCTGAAATCCCCTATTAGAAAAAGGCGATCCATAGATTTCATAGGTTCTGCAATAAAGTTTATCGCAGGTACTCCCGATCACCAAGATATGGAAATATTAAAAATGCAAGAAGATGAGTTGACTAGATCCAATAACAGACAGATTGATATAAACACCCTTATTCAGAATAAATTAGATGAAATAACAGATAGAATTAATAATTTTAATATAAATGATATCAATAAACACGACGCGGCTGATGACTATGAAAAGTTGACTTCTATCATGTCTAGAAGAAACAGAATTGTAATAAATAGTTTAAGCACGGATGTTTACTCTTTACTTTTAGCAAAAAATAATATTGTTAATCCTCTCATTTTAAATATAGAAGAAATAGAATACATTAAAATAAGAGAAAAGGTTATTACTGAATTAATCGACCTATTAAATGTCGCTGATGTTAAAATGTACTATCAAAATGAAACCTTAGTTTACTTAATTAAAATTCCTAAAGTACAAGAAATTTGTAAATTATTCAAAATTGCTCCAGTTGTTCACAATAACAAAATTTTAGATTTAAGTTCTAATATATCCGCAAATTGTAATAAAATAGAATATCCCCTAAGTTCATGTAGAAAAGCTCCATTATATTCTTACTGTAAAATAGATCACCAAAATCCTTGCCTTTCCCAGCTCCTTAATAATCACACGGCACAATGTCCAACTACTCAAGCTGATCGCCTCTTAAAAATTGAAGCGTTCGCTGATGGAATTATTATCGCCAGAGACGAAAATATAACAATTGATGACAAAGACCAGCACATTATACTAAAGGGTACCTTCCTGATAACCTTCGATTCCAAAATTAAAATAAATGGAAACGAATATCGAACAAACCAGCCATCCGATGTGATTCACCTTCCAGCCCCGAAGAAGACAGTTCTGAACGAAGTCGCTTACAACGAAAAGATTTCCCTACCCTACTTGCACAAGTTACATTTTATCAACAACCAAAAAATTAAGGAATTTAACGTTACCTTAGAGACGAGTAAGTGGATGTGGTACGCCATCGCAGGAATACTCACCATGGTCATTTTTGTTCTACTATATACAAAAATTAAACCAAGACTAGTTACATTTAGATGCAACTCAGATCATGTGGAACCACCATTAGATAAAGACCTTATAAAAATGCAAGTTTTAAAAATGATGAACGAGGACGTTCAAAATTAAGAAAGGGAGGAGTTAATAACGATTACATTATGTATTCATTTATGAACCTAATTTCCCATTCCCACACTCACATTCCTATACCCAGCACCTTACACCTTATTTCCTGTCCACTTTTATATTAGTCAGCGCAATATCATTAAGTTAATAATTTGTAAAACTATGCAAGCAAATCGATTATTTGCATTGCTAGCTATTTTAAATGCAAGCAAATCAATCATTTGCTTTGCAAATTTGTAAATTATTGAATAAAGAACCAGTTATAAACTCAACAGACGAGAATAAACATCATTTTATTCACTTACATACGTAGCTATGCAGTTCCAGTTAAGAAATAAGAAACAAAACTATGAAAAAGAAACAAAACTATCCAAAATTTTAGTTTCAAAGTTCAAACTATAACAGCCAAGTATGATGTTTACCTTTTAAAAGAATACTCGTATAAATCAATTCTTACAGAAAAAGGAAAATACATTGTTTTGTTAAATGAAATATTTATCAGTTAAAAGTGGAAATATTTTGAAAATTCGATATTTTTAAAATAAGTTGGTGATTACGGTAGGCGTGGTGGATCTTTCAACAACTCTTCAACGTTTGTTGGCCAAATTTAAGATGACCGGTTCGTTAATTAATCAACCAATACTCCATATACAAGAGCTCGGCCTTTTGCAGACTTAAACATGGCGAATTTGGCGTCGGGACTTGGGTCACAAGATCTGTCTGACCCAGGAAGAGACAACGCTGTTTGTTCGCTGAATGGGTTTCGGAGCGTTAGGAAGAGGAACCCTACTTTGACCGAAAAATCATCTTTAACGTCGAGGCGGATTTTTTTTAATGAATGCCTGTTTTAACAAGCAAATTTTCTGTATATGGGGTGACACCAACCCAAACGCGGTTGACCAGGTGACAAAAGGTGATATGAACTTTCGGTCGGAGGCGTCATTGGTCCTTCCTTTTTCGAAAACGACGTTGATTTGATGAGGCGGTAAAAACACTAAAGAACAATGATAACCAATTTCTATTGGCCCAAATTGAATCATATGAACCTTAACGACTTAGTGTTCCAACAGAACAACGCTACGTGCCACACAGCGGATGCCAGGATTGTTAATTCGGCATGAATGATTTGAGGGTAAGGCTATCTCTTACAAAGGTAACGTGAATAGGCCACCAAGGTCATGCGATTTTACCTCGCTAGTCTTTTTCTTGTAGGTTTGCCTAAAGTCGCAGATCTATGCGGATGAACCAAATATGACCGATGCCCTAAAGGTGAACACAATGCAGGCCATCGCTCAAATTCAGTCGGATCTTTGCGGAAGAGTCATTGGAAATTGGTAAACTCGAATCCGTGCCACTATGAGAAGCTGAGTATTTTAACGATGACATTTTCCATACATAATGGCATACATAGACCGTTCAAATAAAAAAATAATTTTGTTAATACCTCACACAGAGCTTGTTTTATTTCATTTCAAAATTTACCAGCCCATATCCTTACATCATAGAAAAATTACATTCATTAGGTACGTTGGAAAAAGCTTTTTATTTCATTTGATAATACATCGAAAATTTTGACGTATTGCTTTCGTCCAATCAAATAACTTTTAATTCAAAGAGAAGCTCAAAGAAAGCATTTGAAAAATAGGTATAAATAAATGCAGGCTTTCTTCGTTGCTAGTTTGTAAACATTGATAAATTTGTTGCTCTCAATCTTCTTCTCATAAATTATAAAGCCAAGTTGATAATCGTAAATATTACTTCGAACTAGACTATAAAGTTAATTGTTAACTATTGCTGAAAGTACTTTAGGTATTAGCTTAAGTTAAGCAATATGTCTAAGATTTGATCCAAATTTTTACAGAAAAGTTATCACAGAAAATGTATAGGTATCTAAAAATCTTCCTTGTCCTAAAGACTTATTTTAAATATTACACAGTTGGGCTATTAAATTGTATTTGCAAAATTCAAAAAAAGGAATATCATATTTTCAGGTGGAACAGAAAAGCTGTTGTAAAAAGATGATATGATAAAGACGTGTAAACTTTCTAATGTCATCTCATTTATACAAATAAATTGATAACATGATAGTCTCCTTTATGTTTTCCACATAGAATTTGGCAGTCATTATTTCGTGAATTCGGAAAATAGGCTCCACTTCATGCCAAGGGAAACGCCCACTGTCTTAAAGTCTCAACCTTCTTTCTCAAATTATTAAGTAGTATAATAAATAGAAGTATGATCCGATGATGCTGCCAGCCAAAAATCCACGCAAAACAGTGATTTTCTCTGGATGCACCAAAATGAACTTTTTTTAACGAATCGATAAAAAAGTGTTTGCTGTTGATAAAAAACGTCAAATTATGAAAAGAATCACTTTTTTATGGTAAAAAAGTGAAGTATAAGCGGACCACCCACAGTACTGTTGGCCCTTATTCAGAATTACCCCCCCCCCCCCCACCAAAATGAACTTTTTTTTAACGAATCGATAAAAAAGTGTTTTCTGTTGAAAAAAAACATCAAATTATGGAGGAAAAACACTTTTTTATGGTAAAAAAGTGAAGTATTAGCGGACCACCCACAGTACTATAACTAAAACTACTTACTTTTTTATAGGATTTATTTATTTATTACAATTCGTTAAATGCTAACGTGAACAGTTCTTATAAACTTATTAGAAAATAAAATTTATTAAATATTTCGATTAATTGATTGATAGGGCTATGAGCACCATAGTTCGATCTACTAAAAATTTGATTTAGTTGTTTTTGGAGTCGTACACTCGATCGACTAAAACTAAAGTTAAAACGAACAAGAACCGATGGTGATGTTATTGCTCCATTTATTATTGCCGCAATAAAACAAAATTGTAAATATTTTCTATGGTTCGTCAACGAAGGAAGGTTAATAAAAGTAAGCCTTTGTGAATAAGGGGGCAGAACATTTCCAGGAAACCAAGGAAGAAAACGGAGACAAAAGCGCAAAAATCTCTTCTGAATCGCTTCAATTCTCATTATATGTATAGAATAATAAGGTGCCCACACTACACAGGCATATTCAAGAAGCGGTCTCACAAATGAAACAAAAAGTAGTTTAAGAACATAAGGATCACGGGAATCGCGCCCAAATCTCTTGATGAAACCAAGGACTCTATTTGCTTTTTTTAACAATAAAACTAATATGCTCAGTAAATGTAAGTTTCGAGTCTAAAACTACTCCCAAGTCGGCAAAAACGGATACTCTACTTAAAGGACAAGAATCAAACATGTAATCAAAAATAATTGGAACTTTCTTGCGTGTAAAACTCATAGTTTTACATTTGTCAACATTCAAAACGAGACGATTTTTATTGCACCATTCCCTAAATAATATTAAGTCTTCTTGTAAAAGTAGGCAGTCAGATGTAGAGTTAATTCTTTTGAAAAGTTTAATGTCATCAGCATATATGTATAAGGACAGACGAATTTTTTATAATCGAAATCAAGTCATTTATAAATAAAATAAATAAAATTGGGCCTAGATGGCTGCCCTGGGGTACACCAGAGTTCACAATATACGGACTCGAACGTTCATTACGAAATATTACACTATATTGTCTATTTTTTAAGTATGATGAAATCCAATTTAAGAAATTATCGTTAAAACCTTGACGAGACAGTTTAAAAATAAGTGTTTTATGACACACAACTTGTCAAACGCTTTACTAAAATCAGTAAATACGCAATCTACTTGTTCACGTTTCTCAAAAACATCTAAACAAAAGGACGTAAAATTAAACAAATCAGTAACAGTAGACCGTTTTTTGACAAAACCATGCTGGTTATCACAAATAATTGAACTACAATGAAATGTAAGGACACTACATACGATAGACTCAAACAGTTTAGGTATCACAGATAGCTTAGCAATAGGTCGGTATTTCAAAATTTCATTTTTAGGACCTTTTTTGTGTATTGGAATGATAAATGAGCTTTTCCAGATAATTGGAAAAAGCGAACTTTTTAAGGACGTGTTAAAAAGAACGCATAAAGGATACGACAAATAAGAGACACATTTTTTCAAAATAGAGGATGCCACACCATCAGGACCAGGACTAAAACACTCTTCTAGATGCAATATGTTTTGTGCAACAGTATGTTCACTTATTTCAAAATTAATATTATTTAGATGTTGAAAGTTTAAAACTGAAGAAAAAGAACAAGAAGAGTTTACTGTGTGTGATTCATGAAACGCTTCTTTCAAATAGCTTGCAAACATGTTTGCAATAATTTTTGGTTCATGACTATAGATGATGTTGAATTTGACATAGAGTTAGGGTATCCACAAGTTTTTTTCTTACGATTGACAAACTTCCAGAAATTATCTGGATTAGATTTAAGATCAGTTTCAATTTTATGAATATACTCTTCATATAAAGAGTTTGAATATTTGTTAAATAATTGCTTAAGAATAAGAAACGTTCTATAATCATCATCCGCTCTTGTTTGATTATATTTTACCCAAGCTTTGTTTCTTTTGTTTTTTTACATTTTTGACATGGGAATCGAACCATGGTGGTGCCTGCGCGTTTTTATGAGCTTTTTTAAATGGAATAGTTTTACAGAAACAGTCAAAGAGGGTATTGTAAAAAACGTTACACATATCATCAATATTTAAATTAAGAAATAATTGGTTCCAGTCGATGGTATATAACAAATTTACAAAGTTACACTTGCTAAAGTTAAATTCAAGTTTGTCATAAGAATAATTATTATTTGGAGAAGACATATTTAAATTAAGTGCAATATCTAAAGCAGGATGATGTCGATCTTCTTCTAATAGTTTAACAGCAGAAGCTAGTACTGCAGTTTCAGCACAAACTGTATCGGAGAAAAAAACTAAATCGAGTGTTCTTTCCAAACGATTTTTCACTCCATTAAACTGATTAAGACCACACGAAGACATAATATCTATTATAGTAAGCTCATTTGAGCTAGACGCGTTAATTGGAACGTAGAAGTTGTCGTCATCAATTTGTATCCACTTTAGATTCGGCAAGTTGAAGTCACCTACAATCAAAATCTCATCTTCCGGCTCCAAAAAAATATATCGTCGTCGTTCTATGAAAACTCCCTAAGTCCATTTTTTGTGTTTTGAAATATTTGCATTTAAACTTGGAAATTAATATAAAAAAATCCAAAAATTATCAGAATAACACCATCTCAGGCTTCAATTATAGAATGGGTTTGGCGTAGCCATTGTGCAATAAATTTTTTCGCAACTGGACCAAAACGCGGACTGTTACGTTACATTCATACGCATATTTCAATACAAATTTACCTGAAAATATATGAAACTGAATACTTTTTCAATATCTATTATTTTTTTCTCAAAATAGACTTCCTAACTAACATTTTCTATTAATTTAAAAATCAGTGAGGCCTGTCATTTAAACGCTAAAAATGTTTTAGCAGGACTGTTACGTTACATGAATTTGGAAGTAGATTTTGAGGTTGCATTACATTATGCAATAAGGCCGGTATTCACCGAGCGCTCATAACTTAAGAAGCTCATAAACGTATTCACCAAGCAATATTGGTGAAGATCTACGAGCGGTCTTAAAAGTTAGGAGTGGTCCCGACCACTCCTAACTTACGAGCGCTCTCTTCGAAAATTTGTTCGCTTGTGCGTGTGCCACGCACGCATTTGACTCGAATCCATGTGAGCAATGCCAAGTAGAAGAGTATCCATTTGCTGTCAAGACCAACATTACACAACATTTCACAGTTTGGGTATGCCTGAACAAGAGAGAGTGGCTCTCATTTTCGAACTTCGAAAAACACTTGCGAGTGGTTGGTGAATACCGAACAGAAATTTCAAGTTAAGAGCCTCGTAAAGTTAAGAGCCGTTTAGGAGCGCTCGGTGAATACGAACCTAAGTCTGCTCTTTTAGGTTCGTATTCACCGAGCGCTCCTAAACGGCTCTTAACTTTACGAGGCTCTTAACTTGAAATTTCTGTGCGGTATTCACCAACCACTCGCAAGTGTTTTTCGAAGTTCGAAAATGAGAGCCACTCTCTCTTGTTCAGGCATACCCAAACTGTGAAATGTTGTGTAATGTTGGTCTTGACAGCAAATGGATACTCTTCTACTTGGCATTACTCACATGGATTCGAGTCAAATGCGTGCGTGGCACATGCACAAGCGAACAAATTTTCGAAGAGAGCGCTCGTAAGTTAGGAGTGGTCGGGACCACTCCTAACCAGTGTTGGGACTTCTACCACTTAAGTGGTATTTCTACCACTTTTTGCTGTTCATGAAAACCTACCACCTAAAAATCTAATTCTACCACTTTTTGCAACTCAGATTTCACTTCTTCCAGATAATAATGTGATCTTTGAAACATAAAGAACCGAAATATTATTTCTTTTATTTTTGTATTTGAATTATTTTCAATAAATTTATTTTCAATATACGATTTGCTACATAAAAATGGCTTTTAATTTCTACGACTTTTTTGACAACCTTTCTACCACTCTTTAGCTTCTGCGAAGTCCCAACACTGCTCCTAACTTTTAAGAGCGCTCGTAGATCTTCACTAATATTGCTTGGTGAATACGTTTATGAGCTTCTTAAGTTATGAGCGCTCGGTGAATACCGGCCTTAGTGTAGTATTTCAAACGTGAGGTACGAGTTTTCTGAGATTTAGAAAGGATTTAGCAAATAAAATATTAATTACACTAAATACTGTATTTTTAGATTCTGTGGAAAGAAAAATGTTGGGACTGTTACGTTACATGAAAAGACTGTTACGTTACACGTGCGATCTTGGCTCTTTTAAGAGTTAAAGTCAGCATCGAAAATGGCTAAAATTGTATTTTTTTAGAGTTATTTGGTTTTCTTATCGTTAGACATTAAAAAAGGGAAACTTATGTAACATACAAATTAAATTAAAAAAAAAAAACTTTATTTTTCATTATAGGTAAGTACATATCGAAATTGTGGCGATCCATTAATCCACTAACTTACTTTAAGAATTTCCACTTAGTTTTAAAAATAATAATATTTTACTTTATATAAGATAAATTCATCAATCATTAATTGTAATAATTTATTAAGTTTGTTTATCGAATTTAAACAAACTTTTAGTATAAATAGTGCTTTGTAAATACATATGAATCAATTCTAATTTGGAATTCTACAACTTCTCAAACTTTTCCGTCCTTTTTAAACTATTTACATACATATATACAGCCTTATCATCGTATCGTTACGATCGTAACGTTTATTTCCTTCATGGTATCTGTTTCGTAACGGAAAAAACCGTCGTTTACTAACGCGTTTATGTCAAATACACGCCAAAAAATAAATAGAGTGTTGATTCGTGTCAAATAAGTAAAGAAGAAACATGGATAGTGCAGCAGTGTTTTTGGGAGCCCAAAGATATGAATAAAGAAAATTAAATAAAGAAAAAAGAATATTCTTGAGAAATATATCAAATATTTTCTAACTCAGATACAGCGTAATTATAAATTATAAAAGCTTATTCGTTTTTAATTTTTCTTTGGAAAATTTTCCACTTATAATTTGCTTTCGGAGAAATCGGAAATCAAATATCTTCATAAATCTTCACTATGCGATGCTGCAATTTTGACATTTCATCGGCATGCAACGCAAGGATTTGACATTTTCAACGCACACAAACTTTATTTTCGTAGATTTTTCGGATTGCCCTATCGGAACGGCTACAATCATACAAAATTCGTACATTTCGTAGAAATCGGAGAAAATTACGTTCCGATCGGGTACGATGATAAGGCTCATAGTTTTTGTTCTTTTGGGTCTTACTAAGCTTTACCTAAACATTAGAAATATGATTGAGGTTATGAAATCAACATAGTTACAATTTTTTAATTTGAAACGAAAAAAGACTGTTACGTTACAAACTGTTTTCTGTTCTAAACAACGGCATTATTTAGTACACAACAGAATTATTATTTTATTTTTAAAATAGACTAAAACTACTCGGAGAAAATATGGTTTTATTAATATGTTGATATAATAAAAGCATGGAAAAATAAACTTTTAAGGTTCTTAGACTGTTACGTTATATCAAATATTGCGGTGGGTTTCTTTGTTATTTTAAATGCTGATTTCAATTTGTTTTTCCAAATATTTAATCCCTATACTTTCAACAAAACTTACTTAATGTGACCGAAACGGATAACACTTAAAAAACTAATTTTGAATTAATAAAACTTACAATTTTGTTTCGTCATGGCGATCGCGCCTGAAGATTTGATAGGAAGCATCAAAAAGCTCCGAGTCAAGAATAGAAGTGTTTAGCCAGGTTTCTGTTAGTACGAGTATAATGACATCGTGTGGTAGATTGTTTATATTTTTGTAGACCATGTTGGTCTTTGTCCGAAGTCCATTTACATTTTGATAGGGATATTTGCTTTTTTTGCTTGCTTACGCATTACGGCGTATAAACAGTGAGATATGTATGCTGCCCACCTGCAACCCCCCTGCTTGGGCACACTATAGGATTTAGGGTAGGTGCGAGGTTGGGTGTATGCAAGGTTTCTTTTGCATTTACAGAATCTGGATTTAAAGAAACTTTGAATTTACCCTATGGCCTATATTCATTTTTTTATACTTCACTTTTTTACCATAAAAAAGTGTTTCTAATCCATAATTTGATGTTTTTTATCAACAGTCCACTTTTTTTATCGATTCATTAAAAAAAGTGCATTTTTGTGGGGGGGAATTCCGAATAAGGACCGATCTTGCATTTTGTTGACGGACGGGTGTTGGCAGATTTTTTACTGAACAATTATGGCGACCATAAAATAGTGGAAATGATTTTCGAACATTTTCATAAGAAATTAATCATTTGCACCTGTTTTTGAACGCTATAACCCCTATGTGAGTTTGGTAAGGCCATCTAATATGACAGCAAATTTGCAAAACCTTTTATGTTCCGAAATATAGTAAAAGCTATCTCTAAATTAGTACAATTTAAAATTAGTTGCGAGAGCGCTTTTAACAATTTCGACACATTCTGCCGTCACATATGCACTGTCATCTACATATTATGTAGAAGGTTCTCTTGAAGAATTGATCGATCAAATGCTAACTAGCAAAATTATTAATTCAAACCTGGGCGGGTATTCTGCCAGCAGATCTATAAGTGGGAGGAATTATGGACTGGGTGTCACTCCAGGAAATATAAAATTCGCCATATAGACCCCCCTTAATTAAAGTTGTACCACTAACATTGTCCGACGAAGCAAAATACTTATTCTTATCTTATTTTAGATAAAGATTTAGGTTGGAAACCTAACATTAAAAAGACTAGAGTGGCACTCATCTTATGCAAAAAAAAAGCCATTGGGAGTAAATGAAGGCTCCAATCCCGCATTATTCACTAGCTATACGTACACCCAAAGAAAAACCTGTGTAAAATTAACCTAAATCGGGTTATAAACTAAGTTACTCCTAGGGCAGTTTTGAACTTGGTAAGTTCTAAGATAACATACCTTAAATTGCTAAGGCAAAACAAATTTGTTAGGAACTGTCTAAAGTAAATAAATTTATGCAAGTTTATCTATGGAATTTTGTCTTAAACCTTTTTTGAATAAAGCTTGACAACTAGGTAAATTTACCATAGTGCTTTGGCTAAATGAAGCTTTCAGATAAGGTAAATCTAGCAGGAATAAGATAATTTTTACCTAGTTTCTCTTCCAATGAGAGGTGATAAAAAGAAAACAGAATATTTGTAAGCTTAATAAAGAAAGAAACAAAATACTTTTGAAGTTTGTGTGTATACATGATTTGCTATGCCAACAAAACTGATAGGCTGATAGTATTTATTTTGTAAGTCTATCAATTATTTTATTATAATGGCCATGCATTATATTTACTATTTTGCACATATGGGAACCGAAATATAAGTGCGGTTGAAATTGTATCTACTAATTTTAACATTTTACGTTGAAAAAACACAAAGCGCCTTCAAAATAATGCATATTTTAATTATTTTATTTATAACTTTTATCGGAAAAAGGGTTACCATATATTTTTTCGTAAGCAAATAAAATCAAAATTAACTTTTAAATCTGTTTTGTTTTTATTTAGGTCATGGGTCATTCGCGTGTGAGAGTTGATAGAAAACCGGAAAGGTCAAATTTAATACAAAATATTCCAAATAACACATTGAGAAGCTTATGCTGCTTTTACAATAGTAATAAAATCTCATCTTTTCTATAATTTTCTACTATTACTCTTGTCACAAAAAAATTACTACTCGGGTAATACAACATAAGAAATACATTTTTTTTTGTCAATTGTGAACGAAAAGGTAGTAAGTAGCAATAAAGTCTCCAAGATGTTAATGTATTTAGTAGATATAAATTGAAAAAAGTTACACAATATATTTTATAATAAAATACTTTCTATGCAATCACCACAATGCGAAACGAAAACTTTAACATACCACCTAATATACATTTTAAGTCAGTCAAGTGCTACAGTCTAGTTATTTTATCGAGATCATAATTTTTTAAGATATGGTAACCCTCAAATACTTCGCTTGTTTATATAAATATGGCTGCCGCTGACGAGACACTTACACTTCTAGTAACATCTTTATTCTTTCTATGTTTACTCACGTGCGAGTGAGAAGAAAACGTTGACATCAGAAAAGTAGGTAATTTTACCTGTTCGTGAGGTAAATCTGCCTTAAATATAACTTGATTAACCCGCACATTTTCTAGATCTGTGGAACTTTACATTAGGCCTAAGGCAATTCTGCCCTTAGGTTAAGGTAATTTTTACATCAATAAATAAAGTTGGAGGCAAACTTACCTCAGCCCTAATGAAACACCTAAGCGCTAGGGCAAAGTTACACATCAGATTCATGTTTATAATGGGATGTAAAATCAAGTTATATTTAAGGCAGTCTAACCTAAATCGCATTACCTAAACAGTGCATAAATCGTCTTAGTTCTCAGGTAAAATTATGTACATATTTCTAACAAATTCCATACAAAAATATTTACCTAAGGCGTTTAAGGTAATTTTACACAATATTTTTCTCTGAGTGTATATGCCTCGGTAATGAGAGCTATTCTAACATAAGGCAGGGCAGTATGCTGGACAGCTTTAGAACTCAAATTGATTAATACTAAGTAAGGCCCAAGGGTCAGCTTGTCCTCTAAAAGCCTCCTCGTATTGGATTAATAGGCGTGTTTTGTTGAGCTTCTTAATGTTCACTTCTAAGTAGCATCGCTTACACCATCCCTCTGATTCAATTTGATAAGAACTTTCAGGTAACCATCCCTTCTAGAGAAATCTGGAAGGACATGGCTTTCCTGGAAGATGATTCAAACCATTTTTAAACTGATACATCAAAAACTAATCAAGGGTTTGGTGGAGGTGTCTTTTCAGACAGACTAAATTTAAGTCTCTCATTTCGTCTTCCCAATCACTGTAGCATGTTCCAGGCGGAGCTTTTGGCGATTAAAGAAGTCCTGTCTTGGCTTAAAGAAAACGTTAAGGATCTCCAATTGGTTAAACGATTAAGGATAAAGTCTTCAAGATTCAATGTGGTACCACAATGGACCATCACATGGTCAAAGGGCGTCCTGCTGGCAGCCACGTCAACCTTATCTAACCTAGGAAATAAATATGTAGCAGTGTTAAGGAAAATTTAACTATTTTCGAAAACGACTTTAAGATTAAGATTTTAATCAAATTTAATTTTCTGCAGTATTATTTTATGGCTGGCGTAAGAAAACAGTAAGAACTTCCACAAATATTTGTTTTGTATACATATTTTATTATAATTTGTGTTATCTATCTATCTAATTTTTAAATATTAGGAAAAACCAACGAGCATTCCTATATACATTTTCAGCTTTCGTAATCTAGTAGATAAAATCTTCTCAGTAATCTAGTTGAAACACACACTGACACACCTATACACTTATTTTTCTCTTCAGTATAACAGTATAGTTATATGAAGAGAAAAGAAAGATAAGAGAATTTTTAATATTTTCGAGTTAAAAGTATTTTAACTGAAAAATGGAGACAAAATTACATACTGCTTGGAATTCTTTTTGTTTGTTAACAATTGAAGTAGATTTTGTTATACTACTGTCGAAATTCGAGATATTAATATTCAGAGTAAAAAAATATTATATCCATATAAATTACATAGGCGCAAAATTTTAAACAGCCTATTATTAAGGTATTAGTATGATACTACTTAACAATTTGCTAACTTTATAGTAGTTTACTAACTCATTCTTAATTTTAAACATTTTCTCACTAGTATCGTACTTAAAGAATTTCCTTAATAAATTACTTCTGTACACACCTAAAACAATGACATTTCGTGTAAAAAAGTAAGTACACGAACCTTTTTTGATGTTTGCAAATGTCAAAGAGTCATATGAAGCTAGCACGATAGTAAAAAAAATAAAGTAGGTATTCGATGATTTTAACTTTAATAAAAGTGTAGAGAAAGTATGATCTATATTCGATTAAAATTTGCAAATTCGTTGTTTTAACCTAGTATCATACTAAAACAGCTTAAGCATCGTAATAATTCAATTAAAATTTTGCGCCATAGATGTCAGAATAAAATAAATTGAAAAATGTAACAAACTTTCAAAACTAAACTGTTATACGAAAGAGAAAAAGATTAATAAAGTCTGTTTTATTTGAAGGAAATTATGAGAAAACTCCTGTCATAGTCCAATAGATTATTAATTCTTAAATGTATGGGAAACCTCGATGATTTGTATGAGCTTTTGAACTTTGTACTCGAAATCTCTTTTTGGATTTGGCGTGAAAATACTATTAAACTTGCCAACCACGAGTTTTTTATTTAATTTTTTTAAAGAGTCAAAAATATCGGTATCTACGAACTTCAAAAACAATCTTATATTGTACCCAAAAACGTTCCCTAAGATTTAAATTTAAACAAATATACACGACTGTGTCGCACAAACTTGTTCTTATAGTTACGAGTATGAAACTTGGAATTTCAAAAATGGATGTTATTAGAGAAAAATGTTCAAAACCATATAATTAATTTTTAAAAGGTTAAAACAACTCATTAAGTAGATGTTTGGAGCTAAACAAAGAATGCTATGTGATTTAAATTCTTACACAAATATAAAATTATGAAGAACAAACATTTGTAGAGGGTTTCTTTTTAAAATTTTTTGATTTGTATATCAAAATTTTAAAAACAAATTTGGTATGACAATTTTTAGTTTTTAGTTTATATATTATGGTACAAATAAAAATTACATTTTTTTCAAAATATAATTTTTAGAAGTTTCTGTATACAAATTTTCATTAAAATCTGTTATGCTCATAATGACAATCAAAAAATGGTTCTTTTTTTTTGTTTTTGTATCAAAATTCTATGTGCTGTTTTAGAGAAAAAATAAGATTTTCGAAAACCATTTTTAACCTTTATTTTTAGGTAAAAAAAGAAATTTTGTCTACATCTTGTAGATAGTCTTAAAAAATTGTTAAGTGTCAAGATTAAAAATAATCAAGCATTTGGTTTTTTTTTTTTATGTAAAACATTTCACACAAGAAAGTTGATTCAGTTGTACACTTTCTGAGAAAAGAAAAAGAAATTGTTTTATTAAAAATTTTGCTTTGAAAATATTTTTCAACCATTAAGAAGCTAAATGTTTTTTTTTCTAATCTGTGGAACTGTTTTTGAGAAAAAAATTATTTTCTCAAATTTCGAAAAAAAATTGAGTGTTTTTTTTTCAGCCATAAGAAAAAAAGAAAAACACGTGCCGAGAGAAAAATTTAAAAATGCCTTAAACACTTATCTTAATTTTGCTTTTCAATGCTTGATTTTAAATTAAAGTTTTTTTTTTTAAATATTGCTTTTATCTATTTGTATTCAAACGCTGAAAAATGGATGATTTTTGACTTTTAGATTTTGATTAAACTGACCAGTTGAAAATATAATTACAAAGAAATACAAAACTAAATTCATAAAAAATAGTATATCCTCAATTTGAAAATTTGTCAATAATAAGCATTGAATTAAAATTCATCCGGGTGTATTGACTATTGAAAATCAATATTTAATATTGACCTGAAGCCCACTTAAGAACATATTATTAAAATTCATAGCAGCAATGAATATTGAACGCCAAATCACAACTTATTTAGATATGTATTTTTTTTATAATTTTGAGTTTTAAAATATTTAAACAAATTCAATAACAAATCGACTGTGAATAATAATTAAGAAATAGACTTCTGTTATTGAAAAAGTTGAAGCAAAATGTTCTAGTTGTTAACGTTATTTTGTAATAATTTGTTAAATTTTTACGAGTGAAATAGCTTCTTAGCAATTATTTTCAACGTACAAATTTTTAGAGCCCAATCAAGTTTCATAAATTTGACCCACCTTAATTTATGTATACGTAAATTAAAATTTTAATAACATTTTTATTTTTTCTTTTTTCAAAACTTTTTCGACCTAAATTATTCATTGAAATAATTTGGTTAAAACAAACGATTTTAAATAAAACTGTTGCTGTTGTGTTTAATAATTTATTTTAAATTAAATTGCCTCTCCATTCACAGCGAAATAGGAAGCCCCTTCCAAAAGATTGTTTTCTTGACTTCATGCAACCTACAAACCCAAACCTTTTTTCGCATCTAATGCGAACCACATTCTTAGCTAAATATTTATACAAATTTAATACAAAATTTTGAATGCAAATAAATAAATAAAATACAATTTTATTTATAATTTTTCTAATATCAAATATTAATGTGTACAAGCACTTTACATATTATTTACATATTGGGGACATTTGGCCCAGCCGTTCACAACCCAACCGCTGGGGAGCATTAATTAAATGCTGAAGAACCTGTTGCATTGTCTTCATTTTGCCAACGAAATGACCTCTAACCACCTGTAGATACTTTATTGTGCAAACTCAATTATATATTCATATAACTATGTATGTATATGGATTTAAAAGGAATGCACATCGACATCAGGTAGGCTTATACTTTAAAAGTTGATAAATATTCACTTAACACCAGATTTTCTAAATATTTGGGAATTTCCAATTTTCGAAATAGAACTATATGGGAAATTCCGGAACTATAGAAATTTACGATGGGAAACTCCAGGATTTCCAAAATATTACCCTAATCCGTGTTTGGAAGTAATCTTTCAACAGGTTTGCTTAGAAAATTAAATCAATCTTATGTTTGGTTCTAAGAAGAATTCCTAAAAACACAGAGTTTGCTTTGTAGGTGATATAGTTTGGAAGGTTATTTTTTTTAAGACAATAATTCAGGTGCATCTCAATAAATAAATTTCAAGTCTGTAACGTCTGTCTGTCTTTCTTAATTAGGTGTGTCTATGAGTGATAAAGTGGATTGAGTTATGTCCAGAGAATATAGATACACCTATGCATTAATTAGCTTTTGAGAGATCACCCTCATTTTTTTGTTTGTATTCAATAAATAGTTTAAAAAAGAATTAAATCAATATTTTAGACAATTAAATATTTACAAAGTTTGACCTTTACATTATGTAGTATGGGAGACATATTTAGCCCAATTATATTTAATATTTCAATGATCTTGATCTCGATCAATGATCATTGAAATGAGAATAGGACCATCTCTAAGATATCATTGGACTAAGACTTAGTAATTTGGCTTTGAAAACAGCAAAAACGAAGAGTATAAATATTTTTCAAAGCGAATTTTGTCAAAAAAGCTTTCTTCCTAAGATTTTCAAAAGACCATATAAATCAGTATTTTAAGTATAAAACTGTTTAAGTAACTTACAAAAATGTGTGTAGGACGAAATAAGCAAGCGTGCAAATTTTGGAAATATATATGTATTTTTGAGTAGATTTTTTTTATTTAAATTGTTTTGTTTTTTTATTTAATTTTGTATTTATTTATTATTATTTAATATATAAAGTTTTAATTCCAAAAAATTACTTTTTGATACAAAATTGATGTAGGTTTAAAAATTCTAATATTTTTACATTTTGCTTACGAATCGTGTAAAAATCATAACTTGAGATTTTAATCAAACTTGAAAGTACGAGTACAATAATTGAGAACACGAAAATTCTGTATGTCTGTATATTTTTTCTGAATCAGCTTGAAGCTTAAACGACTGAACCAATTTTCTTAAAACTTGGGAGTTAAAATTTTTTTTGATTAATCTCTGAGGGAAAATTGAAATTTTGATTCGTGGTTTTTAAACTGTAAATAAAAGGGATATTTATCTCAAAAACAATAGCCGAAACGATTTTTATAAAAATAACAGTACCTGTCATACGAATATTTTTCGAAATCTTTTAAATTTTTTTAATTTCAAAAACTTTTCCACAGATTAAAAAAAATCACAAAATTTCATTTAGATAAAGCTTTGTTGATAAAAATTTCTGAAAAAAATGGTTATTAATGGTACCCTCTTTAGAACCTTTTTACTTGCGACTTAAAGGTACTATAAGGCAAATTTTTGCATTCGTAAAAAAAATCGAACTCGAGATTTTGATCAAAGTTGACATTACGATGATAGTGAAGACCAAAAAAGTGGGTCTCGCAATTCTGTCTGTCTGTCTGTCTGTCGGTTCGACTACAGCCTAAACGGCTCGGCCGATTTTCTTCAAACTTGGTAGATATGGGTTTTAATTTTTCCCCCTCACAGGTTTTTTTCTTTTTTTTTTTAAGACCAAAAATAACGGTACCTGCCATACGATTTTTTTCCAAATTTTATAAATATTCATTTTTCTCAAAAACTGTCCCACAAAATTAAAAAAAAAAATTTGAAAAATTTCATTTAGTTAAAACTAGGTAATGGTTGAAAAATTTTTTCCAAAAAATTGTTATTTTTGGTAGCCCCCTGGTTCCATTTTTTTGTTTTTGATTTTCTCGAAAACGTTACAGCCGATTTTGATCATTTTTTTTATGGTAAAGCTGATCCACAGTTTGAATATTATTACATATTCAAATTTTCAATTTTATATTTTTTGGATTTAAAAAAAAAATCAAAATTTTTTTTGGAAACCCAATATTTCGAAAACCCTAAGATCGATTTTTGTCAAACTTGATAAATAAAAGTTTTTTTACATAATAATAAGTAACGGTACCTTTCGAAAATCGTATTTTTCTCGAAAACGGTTCTCAGAATTTCGCTAAAATTTTTTTTCTTTTGATTAATTTTAACGTTCTATAATTTAATAAAAAAAAAAATCGATATCTCAAGAACGGCTTAATATTTTTTTTGGAAATTAGACTCTTGTACAATAATAAAAACTTAAGATTGGCGTACCAAAATTTTTTCTTAAAAATGTTTTAAAAATTTTGTACATAAAAGCTTATTTTTTTAAGGAACCACTACAACGACTTATAATTTTTGTTCTTGCATAAATTTATATTTGCATAGCATTCTGTTTTTATCTCTTATTACTAAAAGAATTTAAAAAATTCATTTTATCCTTATGAAAAGTTTTCTTTAATAACATCCGTTTTTAAAATTCCTAGTCTATTACATAGGAGCAAGTTCGTGCGTCCCAGTCGTAAATTTTATTTTTTTATTTTCTCGTAAACGGTACAACCGAAAGTGATTAATAGTCAAGAGTCAATGGCGTATCAAATTAAACGAAACAAAATCGACGCATACAAACTTTACAAACAAAAAACTAAATGTTCCTATTTTTGCCTACGGCAAAGCTATACTTTACGCCAATACTGCCAAATACCTTGGAATGAATGCAAAGCTAAAATGGAAAGAGCACATCAAAAAGAAATGAGAAGAACTGAACTTAAAGTACAGAAAAATGTACTGGTTACTAGGACAGAACTCTGGTCTATCTCTGGTCTCTCTGTACAAAGAAAACAAATGCTGAACCCATCAAAAAATTTAAAAACAAAGTCCTTCATGGAATAAAAAATGCTCCTTGGTACATACAAAATAGCAATCTACATCTTGACCTTCAAACAGAAATGGTCAAATTGAGTGGTTAAAAAACACGCTGTATCACACAATCAGCTATTGCGAAGTCATACCAACTCCAAGATGGAAACCGCCTTAAATGTAACAGACAATGTTTAGAGACTTAGAAGCCTCATGAGCTGATGGTCTAAAAACTATGGAAAAGTATTAGAAGTTTAAACTTCCCCCAAAGTGATTTCAAATTAAGAAAGAAAAATCTTTCTTCGATCTTTCATAGATTTGTTCTGATCCCGATGGTTTTCCTGCGGTAAGAGTCCTAAACTACTTGTTTGTTCGCAAACCCCATGCTCGATTTTCTTAAAATTTGACTATTAAAATTTTGTTTCTTTCCATTAATTTTTACGATCTATAATTCAATATACAAATTTTGAAATTAAGATTACTGACTGTACCTATGTAGATATATATAAAAGCCCATTTCATTTAAACCGCTATCTTATATTTATTTGCTTAAGTAATGGCATCCTGTTTTTAGCTCCAATTATATTGAAGGAGTTCTTTTAGGCATTTAAAAAATTAATTTTATGCTTATGAAAATTTTTCTCTAGTAACATTAAATTTTAAAATTTTTAGTTTTTTAGATAAGAACAAGTTCATGCATTCCAGTCGTGCATTTTATGTATACATATATATTTAGAAGGTCCATGTATGCCATTATGTATTTACGAGTAAGTAACATGATTCAAATTTGTTGGGTGGCGCTCATCAGTAACATTTCATTTCTTATAACTCTGGCGCATAAATCACATTGAATTTCAATTTGACAAATGGCTTCCAGGGCATTAGTGGTTTGTGGTTTATATGTAGATATGTGACTAAGGGAAACCCCACAAGAAAAAATCTAACAGGTTCAAATCATACGATCTCAGTGCCACTCGATCTTGTGGCACTGCCTGTGTGGCAAGTAGTGCCGTCCTGTTGAAACCACATGTCGTTGGTGTTCATTTCATTCAATACAGGCCAAAAGAAATTGATTATCGTCGACCGATAGCGCTCGCCATTGCCAGTTATGGCATGGCGAAGTACGTTCTCAAAGAAGTATGGACCGATGATTCCGCAAGCCCTCTGGATAAATTGCTATTTGGTGGATTTCGTGTGGAACGTGACCGTCCAAAATTCTACAATTTTGCTTGTTGACGAACTCATTCATTCAGAAATGGGCCACATTGCTGAATATGATTATTCGACCATAAAATAGGTGAAAGGCGTGAAACAGAAGACCCACTTTCACAAAACAATTTTATCATTTGCACGTGTTGTTGACCGCTATAGCTCTTCATGCAAAACAGGCTTAATAAATTAAAGCTAATTTGACAAATTTAGCTTTTACAATATGACCTCAATCCCCTGTTAAAGTTCGGAAATTCCTACTTGAAGACCTTTAAGTTTCGAAAACCACTTCACCGATTTTTATGAAATTTTTAATGTTGGTTCGTATTAAGTTGTATGTAGTTGGCTTAAAAGAAGAAAATTTGAGTTCAGCTCTCATTAACTTATGATATGAAGTGTGAACCTTATAACCCTTATTATCTTATACTTCCGTAACCATATTTGACATATTTTAGTTTTAAATCAGTCAACCGCTACTGCTACACCTAAAGATAAAAATTTTCGTTTATGCTTTGAAATGTCTCAAAAAACTAAACGCAAGATATTCAAGATATTTAAATCAAATCGAAGCTTGCTGTAGCGAAGAGCTAAGGGTTCTTGATACACAGCACAACATAAGGCTCTGTTGGGTTCCTGGTAATCGTGAACATCACCGAGTCACAACAAACTGGGTTACCACAAGAAAAAGAGGAAACTCAGTATGGACGACTTTAACGACTTAGAGGAACTTTTTGACATTCCAAGCAAAAACCTGTTGAAATTAATTAACGCTACCAAATGCCTTGAAAATTCCAAGCTCTATCAACCAGCCGACCAAGAGATTGTAAACCACAGTCAAAAGCCATTAAAAGGGTCTATGATGACAATGATAGAATGAACGAAAACGACTGAACGACGGACGTGTTTCTTGTAGGAGCGGCAACAAACAGAGAATTGGCACCTTGGGATTGCCATTACTCCGGTGAATACGTCAGTAAGTTGTTAGGGCCACCTCTCCCTAAGATTGGTAAAATCCACTTGAGGAAAGGGAGAGCCCCTTCCACTTATTCAGCAATCCAAACAAACGGACATATACACCAAACATCTCATTTTAAATCCCCTCCTCATTTCCTAAATGCTGCGCTGTGCTATTTATAACATTATAAGGATATTCATTATCCCTTGAGTGTGTGCCTGTTATAAAAAAAAGCACTCATCTGACAGACGTTACAAGAGTAGGAGCCTACGGGTCTGTTGGAGGGATAATTTCTCAAGTGATTATGTGATTATATGAAGACAGACATTTCTTCAATGACTTAGAAGTACCCTCCAACATTTCAGGCTTTAGCTTGCTGAAACTCATCAACACCTTTAACGGGCTTGAATGACATAGGATTTTCATAGCTTTCAATACATGGAAGTCACAATTCCTATAGGAAGTGTGAAGGTAATAAGATCAACTGTCAGCCCATTAAACTTACCTAACCTAATACCTATTGATCAATTCATTCATTCACTTTTTGGAAACTACGAGTATCAATGTATTGATCTTTGACAACCCTAATAAGGGTAATAGTTTGCCTTTCGGCTAACATTTCTGATATATTTCAGTCCACATTTTCTCTTATTAATTCTCAATCACCATTTTTCTCATTTGAGAACTTTTGCTTAATTTTATCAAAGGCTAACTTCTTTTCAAACCACGCTTGCCAATATAACGGTGTGTATGGATTGAAAGAGAAAGTGTTTGCAGATAAATATAAATATTGAACAAAAATCGCCTCTTTATCGATCCTTGTATTCAGTAGAAAAATATTCGTAGAATATAGGGTTGATCAATAAAAAAAATATGTTTCATTAGGAAAATTCGTAAAGCTTTAAGCTTGACTTTAATCCCATGATGTCAACCGCCTGTTCAAGGTCAATATCTAAGCTCACTATTCCTATGTAGGTTTTGAATAACCTTATCCTTCAATAACTGTCCTTTCCTTTGTATAGTTACCTTTTTTTGAAACCCAACTCGGTAGCTTGGAATGACGTGTGCATTTTTCCAAAAAACAAACTTCCCAAAGCAAAAGATCCAAAAGTTGTTCGGCAAAAATAAAAACTCAAAATTAATTTAATTTCCATTTCATATAATAATGTATATTATTCAGATTTCTTCTTTTTTTTTTTACAAAAATACTGTTCTATATTTGTATTCTGTTAATATATATAATAATATATTTATATGTATATATAAAATAGTTTCCCTATATATATATATATTTATAAAAATTGTTTATTTTTTATTTATAATTGACTTTTGTATTTTTTGTTTTTTAAATTTGATTTTTTAAGTTTCTTTTGATTGATTTTTTAGTATCACAAATTCTAAATTTTATCTTATTTTTCAATTACATATTACAATTCAGATTTTTTTTATTAAATTTTTTTAGTTAACAAATAACAATGTTTTTTCTTTCAATATATAAAGCTATTCTATGTTTTTCTTTTAAGTTCCTTTCTATGAAAGTACCAATCAATAAAAAAATGTCGCACTTGAGTTTGTTTATAAAATAAAAAGGAAACTATTAACTTATATTTTCTTAAAAATAAAAAGAAAATTAAATAATATTTCATAACTATATACTTATGAACTAGAATAAGAAATAATTTATGGCAATTTATATTTTATATGTTCAATTCTGAATAAAGCCTCAATGATATACAAATATAATTTTATTTTGAAATTTTAAATATTTTTTGAAATAATATTTTATTGTGATATGCGGTTTGGTGGTTATTTGATTTATCTTAAACATAATTATTACAAATTATTATTTTAACATTAAAAAATATTGCCTTATGTACAAAATAAAATGAAAACAATTTGTTGTAAGTCGATTTCAAATCGAACAGAGCTATTTTAGATGTGTATAGATTGTTTAAACATAAAGAGCAATGCTCTGCCTGATGCCAGGTTCTTGGTCCAGCCATCTCTGAACATGGTTGTGGTTGATGTGGGTGATAGCAGTGTTGGGAGGGAGAAGGGGTATGCATTCGTCAGCAATGAAGGGACGCTTGGGTGTAGGCGATATCAGGTGATTGTTTGGGAGGTCACCGTTGATGTTATGCACCTTGAGGTCGAAACGGTAACTGGTGGTGGCGGCGTGATGGGGTGGGTTGTTGTTGCTGTTGTAACTAATGTCTCCGCTATTCGATGATACTGAATCAGAGTAGATGGAGGATGATGATTCGTAACCGGATACGGGTGACCCTTTGGGACATCGGAAGCCAGCTGATGTGGAAGCGTTGGTAGATTGAAATGTGGGACTCCCGGCTGGAAATGGATATGTTGCATCGAATGGTGGCGATTGAAAATTACTACCATGGGTGCTAGATTGTAGGCTATCGACGCTTATCGGTGGTGACAAACAAGCAGTGTGATGACTCCAAATGATGGGATCCTTTTGCTTGGATATTTTGCTTGATGATTCTTCGCTTGACTTGTTGGTTTCTTCATCGAGTAGATAGGGTTTAAAGAGTTTGAACGGTTTTGAGGGTTCAGAAGAGCGTTTTTCTACTTCGTTCTCGTGGACCTTTGTATGCTTTTCAGACGTAACGTCGTCAGAAATAGGCATTAGAACCTTACGCTTTCTCAAAGTCAAATCCACAACCGAGGACGATTCAGAAATATCCGAGTCAACAACATTCAACTGAGAATCATCGTCTTCGCTCTTTGGTGATGATGGTTGTTCGTATTTGATGTGGGTTTCAGTGTATTCTATGGCATGTTGTTGCTCCACATTATTATTCTCATTCAGTGAAGCAAGCGAGTAACCAAGTCGTTTTGTCCCCAATGATAAATCGATTGGCGCTATCATCGACGCCGCAGTCGGATACATGTGCATAGGCAATGGAAGGTAATGGAATCCTTCATAAGCACGCTGCATCAGCGTTCTGCTTTGAACAGCAGCAGCGTACTCATTTTCATTCATGTAGCGATTTTCTGTTGACGTTGCTCGATAGTCACGTAACTCGTCGATTCGATTTTCCTCCACATGAGCCAGAGACACAGCAACACGGCCAGCAGCAGTAGCAGGGTTGGTTGCCAGAGTGTCTGTGCATGAGAGAGCAACAGCTGTCAATGGTGTTGTAGCCGGGGGTGAGGAGGAGGATGTAGTGGTTGTCGAGAACGACGACGACGACGAAGACGATGATGAAGAAGTAGGTAAAG